>JASFDH010000105.1:0-37056 GCA_036937195.1 Nidularia pulvinata | reverse complement strand
CGATGGCTTGGTACCAGATCTTTCAGGATGGTCCTGAGTACGAGGCGCGAAAGAAGAAGGGATCTTTTACACCACCCAATCTATCTCTGAAAGACTTATACGACGCCGTTCCTCGACATCTTTTTGAGAGATCAACATCGACGAGCATGTTCTATATTCTCAGACATCTCTCGATATCCTATTTGTTTTACTACATAGCAACTCACATTAATGGTCTCACTCCTATCATCGGAAGACATTTCTGCAGTGGTGCTCTTTTCGCCTCACTACTCCGACCGCTGCTCTGGGTCTTGTATTGGGGCTGGCAAGGTATTTGTTTCGCCGGAATATGGTGCCTAGGTATGCATATAATGCATTTTTTTTTTAGTGTCGCTGATGCAACCTCGCTATAGGACACGAAGTTGGTGGTACTGATTTCCTAAAAGTTCTGCTGACTTATGCTCCGACAAGGCGGGCCACGATGCACTTTCTCCGTCCCCATATGTCAACGCTATAATCGGGATGATTCTACATACCTTCGTTCTCACGCCATATTATGCATGGCGATCCACCCACCGTGCCCATCATGTTCGTCGTGGTCAACTTTCTTAAACCTTTACAGAGATTTTCCTTATACTCGCATATTCAGAAAGCTACAAATCAACTTGAGCGAGATGAAACATATATTCCTCCTACGCGTGAAGATTTCAAGCTTCCAGATGGAAAGGTGGCTGTACGGATGGACTATGCCGAAGTCCTCGAAGAGACGCCCGCCTTCACTTTGTTCAAGATGATTATTCGTCAGTTCTTGTGAGTTTTCTGTCTTAAGCGTGTTTTTTTGTTATTGAATTATAATCAATCCGCATACAGAGGCTTTCAACTTTATCTTTTGTTAGTTGCCACCAATTTTCATTGGGCATCAGTGTAATTAATCATGATTCATTCGTCAGGCATAATCGTAAAGGCAATCCGAAATACCCTCCAGGAACTAGTGTAAGCAGCGAAGCCCTTATTTAATGCACCAACAAGACGATTAAGAATGGTGAATATCAGCACTACAAACCGTCCTCAAAGCTTTTCAAGCCCGATCAACGTAAAGTTCCCGTTTATTACAAGTAGACGAAGCTCATGGTCATTTTAGGTGTATCGATTATCATATCTAATGTTGCGATAGTGGCCATGATTGTTATACTTGGCATATATGGATATTGCATGAGCTGGGCATCATTATGGGCACATTATATTCTTCCATGGCTTGTAAGTGTGGTAGCTAAGTATGTAAACTCATTTCCGCTAATTCTTATTCATAGTTTGCGCACAACTGGTGATTATCGCACAATTAACCAATTTCACTTTCGGATACTTATTGTCGTACAGGATCGTTATGTTTACTTATCTACAACATAGCGATCCAACAATTCCGTATTACCGCAAGGTAAAAATAAGATAAAAATAACAAGAATTATAACTGATGTTTGATAAAGGATCAATGGACCTTCGCGCGAGGAGCTCTGGCTACTGTGGACAGACCACTATTTGGATGGGTGGGACGCTTCTTCCTACATGGAGTAAGTAAAAGTATATTATCTCAAGATGGTCATTCGATTCCATGTTTCCTTTTCAGATCAGCAGCGATCATGTCGCTCACCATTTTTTTGCAAGTGTTCCGTTCTGTATGTGCGAATTACTTCAATAATATCGCGATCAAGAGTTTTGATTACCATCTCGTATCCCCAAAGATAACCTTCCTGAAGTAACGGAAGCCATCAAGCCAGTCTTAGGAGAGTATTATAACTATGATTCGACGGTGAGCCCTCTAAAATTTTACTTCTTTTATCACAGAATTCATGAGCCTCTATTCCAGCCTGCCCTCCATGCCCTTTGGAGGTCGTTTACGCAGTGTACATTCATCGAGAGTGAGGGAGATGTCGTGTTCTTCAAGAATCAGTACGGCGAAGCAGTCATCGAGCCCAGGCAAGCGAACGGGCTGTGAACAATGCCAAAGACTCAATTTTTGTACGTATAATAACGATTCCTTTAAGTTGTATAATAATACCAAAAAGACTAACAGTCGCGAAAGATGAACGAAGTTAAGAGTGTTAATTCGGAAGATTGACTTTGAATAAATTGTAATGGTCGCGAAAAAGGGTACAATACATCTTTGGAAACATTTATAGCAACAATGTAAGTATTTTATTCATGTTTACACAGGCCAATATAGCCTCGTAGGTGAAATGGCAGTCAGCATCACATGTGCAAGGACTCGGAGAATTGAAGAAGACTGACTGGATCAAATATAAGAGCATCGCTTCTGTACTACTGCCGTATCCAAATAAGCGCCACTCGGACGACTGCCATCTTGCACGTATACATACATCTGCTCGCAGGTTCTCAAGAAAGGTTAATTGAGATCCAGATGTTTGCGAAGGTTCCAATGGGGTTCTGGAATAAACGAGTACCGTAATGTGTAATAAAAATCCCTTACGATATGATGATGAGAGCACACAGATGCCGAGGCAGCGAGATGAAAAGAAAAGTCTGATTCTAGCGTGAATCACAATAGTCTTCTTATCATTCTATTCACCCAATTGCTTTAATATGTTGTCACTGAATGAATACCACTGAGCAAATATCGCGGCATGGGTACACTGCGTATAACCAAGAGAGTCTGTGCACAATGAAGTTAAAGTAAATTTTAGGTTTACCTACGAAATCAGAATAGAAGGGATGCACTGTGAGAGGAGTTGGCATGGAGTAGAATGTACATCGATTGCGTTATGAGGGGCTTCTGGCATGGATGTCACTTTATCTTTAAAAATATTTAATGAACCTGTTCGATCAAGCTTATTGCAATAAACTTGATGTATGTACATTTGAACGCCGAGGAAGTAGTACAGAGCTAGCACTTCATTCGAATGTTCAACTCACGAAGTGATTTTGGTTGGCCGTTTTCGTTGCAGTCCGAGGGGGGGAGATATATCGTAGTAGTCCATGGTAATTAAATGGAAGGACGAGATACACTTGAACTATCATCATGTAGTGAATCATCATGCAGTGGACTTTTAGATGCAGCTGAGAACATTGGTGACGTATTTTCCAAAATTATGAACTGCTTCACAATCTTTTGATATTCGGCAAAAGATGGGTTTTCCACCAATGGTCCCTAGACTCTAATAATCTGATTCCAGCAGGAAATGGGCTGTGCATGCATTCGGCAATATTCAAGTTCCATGGATCGTATTAGTATGTAAGATTAGATAATGCAGGTACTTAGAAAGAGTGAGGTGACCGGGGTCTACGAATATTTCCGGGCTCATGCACGTGTCAAGCCGCTCTCAACTGTGGCAGTGGGGCTCTTGGTCACGGTGACGATTTGTCTCTAGCGCTCTGTAAACCAAACAAAGACAAAAGCTTTCCTTCACTCTGGCCGTCATCACAAATTCATTAACCTGTCCGAATCGCTTGAACACTTACTGTTGCCTACCAATTTTATTGTGAAGGTCTCTAGTTGGGCACTCTATTGCTATAACTTTGGACCAATCGGGACTGGACATACGCTCAATCGACCTGACGACAATTTTGCTTTTGATTTCGTTCGAAGTTCCGCACTGTGGTCACTAGTGTTTCTCTAATCAATTGCCTCCGACTTTGAATTGTAATAGGAACTCGTATATGATCGTGATCCATCACCTCTGATTCACAGGATATGTCGAAGTGGTTCTGGCCCATTCAATGACGCTCGATGAATATGCTATCTGATTCCACGGTTCTTATGCGGAGACCCAGCTTGGACCCGGTCTATCCCCTGGCTGTCGATGAATTACAAGTATGCTCCGGTTTCTCTGTCTTCTCTTCCTTGGCTTCATCCGGCTCTAGAACCTATGGAACTTGGTATGTCAAGTGTAGGTCTCCAGAGGCTGGACCAACAGTCTTGTATCAGAACTGCTCCGTCTTGGAGCTGAGTGAGATATACTTACTTATTACTGCCAAAAATGCATTACTTGTCATTGGGTCGATACAAACACACACTTATAGCTTGAACAGTATCCAACCCACAATCCCGCATTCGGATACTGTTGTCCCGGTATATCGGCCTAACTGGATCTTTTCGTCAGACTCTTTCCATATGCTATAAAAAGCCCTTCCATCAACTTGGATCAGATTTCTACGTCTTTATGCAGGTGCTCATCTTCTGCTTGCAAAAGTTGCCGGGCTCTCCTTCCATCGTTCAAGTGCGCAAGATTGGCATCGGCAAGTCGAACCCTTGGCAGCACTATTCTGTACCCGGTTCTATGGAACTCGCAACACGCTGAATACTAACAAATGAACATGACATAGACATCAACTCGGTTTACATAATCTCGACTCGGCAATTATAGGATTCTTATGGACGAAGCTCTGCCGCATCTGGATTCCTGTTGCCAAAGCTTACTTCGGAGCGCTGTCGTAACGAAAGCCGCAAGCTGAAATAAGGTTTTTAAAATAAAGTTTAGGAAACTCCGCCTGGAAGCTCGAACTATTCGCTAGCAGTTACTCCCTGTTCCCCGTTCTCTTCAACTGGCGTCATTCACGCGCTCATGATATACTCATACTTATCTTGTGAATTCTCAGGCAAATATGTTTGTCAGCAGTCCACTTGTCACTATCTATGTAACTAATTTCATTACTTGACACTCAGGCTGCTCGAAGCAGTATCGTGAATCTGAACGAGGTAAGTACAAACGTACGTGCAGTGGAGAGACTGTCTTTGCTTACAATGTTCCCATCATATCTCTAAGAATCAACCCGTGGAAAACCTTCTGCATCTTCTAGATCTGAGCCTCTTGCCGGTTGACAACACGGGTAGACCGTCACCATCTCCCGCACCGATCCGCAGAAAGCCCATCCAGTACATTTGCGGTGGTTTTCTAAGAACGCGCGGGGGAACCTGAGACTTCGCGGAATCTCCTAACTCGTTTATACACGTGGATGGGCGACCTTCTCTCTCACACTGCCATAAGCCAAATTCTCCCAGTTAAGTCAATGGCAAGACATAGATACAGTGAGCATGTTTTGAAGGTACAAGAGGCCGATCCATCGACTCTCACCGCCCCACTTTCCACCAATATTCCCTCGTAATGGCCTCTAGGTTTCATTCAGCGTCTGTGACTGCCTCCTCGCTTTCTTCCCATTCGTCAGAAACCCACTCACACACCTCTATTCCCTCTACATCATCGAGGTCGAGTAGAGCCTGGGTCGATCCCGCGTCCTTGCCGAACTGCGGAGACATATCTTGCATGGCTGGAAACGCTCCTGAATACATCAAACAGCTCAACTACAACACATACATATCCTACGGGGTTGGTGACGAGGACTCGTTCGGTCATAGAGTAGGGAAAGCGGTGAAATTTGTGGAAGTCAATGTCAACCGAAAGCTGGAAAGGCAAGGGCGCTTGGAAGCAACGACGACCGCCGAAGTTGTCGTATCAAAACGTGCGTTTATTCTTTCATGATTGAGTATTACCTTCAGACTAATGAATTTGCATTTGTGCAACAGACATGCTTAATGGTGCCGGTATGTTGCATGGGGGATGTGTGGCATACTTGATAGATAAGTGCGTGAAGCCTTCAGGTTACCGCGTTGCACCATCATAGTCTGACACTCCACGATCACGACAGTTGTTGTAGCACTCCGCTCGTTGTGCTTGGGCTTATTCAAAATGTGAACGGCGTGGGTGTCACGCAATCTATGAACGTCCTGTTCCATTCTCCTGCACCTCTGTGAGGATCCCTCTCCAAGTTTCCCATGGTGTTATTATTGATACGTTTATTTTTCAGCGGGACTTGTCTTCGAATAATCAGCACTTCAATATCCCTGGGAGGAAGAGTTATGTCATCAAGATGTGAGGTTAGTTTTCATATATTTCTTACGCGCTCCATTTCTTACACTGGATTAGATTGTAGATAAGGAGTCGGGGCGAATGATAGCATCCGCTTTTCTGAACAAAATGCAGCCAGTCATATCGTCTAAATTATAATTACATCTCCGGAGTATGATCCATCCGATTTATTTACGAAGCCATATCGCAATGTATTTTTACTCACTTACATTAGGTAGCATACTCATTTCCCACACGATAGAATCCCCAGTTACTGCGGTCAAAATCCAGACTTGTAAACACCGCTCCGCATCGAGATGTCTTCCATATTTGCCACGTGAGAAGCCTCTAAATCTGACGCATCCTCGACATCCTGGCTTCTGTCAATGGATAGGTGTACAATATTACGAAATATCAGGGAAGCCTCAGTAACGCCAATCTAGGATCCTAAGGTGATACATACTGCCTGCATTGTTGTCCATCCGGCAAGCTTGAATGCCACCTGTCTCGGCCGTGACCCCCGGGCATGTGAAACTAATCTAAATCTCTCATGTATTAGACTTTGCTCCACCACGCCAGAATAACAGAAGGATGAAGTTGGGATAGCGCTAAATTTGGGTGTGTACTTTGTGCAGATAGAGCTCGAATCGGTCCCGCGCAGCCGGTAACTGGTGCACCTAGATATCGGTCTCATTTGGCTATTTAGATTGCAATCAATGGCCGGATGTTAATACACGTCCACATACTGGATGGTGTCATATCCATGCGGTGGTGAATAATTATGGAAGAGATAGAGCTTCTCGAGTCTTGCAAAGCAATATTACTACAGGATTAAATATGTATTCGGCGAGACTCGAACATAGATAACGTAGTCCTTTCCGTATTTTGAGATCTGGAGTTTGTAAGGCCCATAACAGAGAGCTTTGGGAGTTTAACAGACCTCCAGGTCCGAGTACACGCACACGCCTGTCAGGTTCCAGGATCGAAGTGCGGGAAAGAGCTGCACTCAGTAATTTTAGCTCTCACCGTAGATGGGAGCTTATTAATTCGTTTTTCAAATATCGTGCACACTGCAACATGAATTATGGTTTCGAGGGCATGATTCAAAAACCATCTGCAATTAAAGCTTTTGCAAAATGGCCTATCAATCCTCATAAGTCAGGACTTCTTATTTGTTAGTGGATCGAGGCTCGGCATCACGAACCTTCTGTCTCATCTCCCCTGATGATCTTCTGCTACTGAAGCGTTTCTCTCTTTCAACGGCACTACAGTCACCTCCGCATGGCTGAAAGTCCTTAACCTCGTTCGCACGATCTTCAACCGAGACTTGCAATTAGGGTCTGGGCATGCAACTTCTGCATCTGTCGACATCCAGTCATGCGGATCTGTGGCCCGCTGCTTAGCAGCTAGCAAAGGCAAAATTGCTCCTATCCGCGACGCGATAATCATGCGAGGGTCAGTATCAAGAACGAGATCGCGGGGGATCAGGGCCGTATCATACCTAGGGAGTATATCGAAAATCCTTGTCCGGGCGGGAGATGTAGCATCTCTCCGTGCAATTCGAAGTAATCGCCTTCTTTCGCACCGCACATGATGCGTTCGCCTGGTGGACATACAACTTCTACCCGGAGGTCATATAGAACGAAAGTATCGTCGTGCGTGCTGGATGACATGATTGGTGTAATCGCAATAAAAGTATTTCTGGCCAGGTAACTGAAGAAGTTCAAATGACGGGCCGTGATGGTGAGATCTCGATATGAACAGCGGCACGGGTCTAACCGTCTCCGCACTTAAAGCCACTCCAATGCTTGTAAT
The DNA here is from genome assembly GCA_036937195.1 of Nidularia pulvinata. Lineage (NCBI taxonomy): Eukaryota > Fungi > Basidiomycota > Agaricomycetes > Agaricales > Nidulariaceae > Nidularia > Nidularia pulvinata. The sequence continues at coordinate 29,404 of JASFDH010000105.1, read as the reverse complement.
GAAAAAGTAGAAGTGTGGATGAAAAAAAAAGAGAGACATACTCCAAGTTATCATCATAAATGCTTGAAGGCTTCGAGCAGCGCACAAGAATCGCTCAAAAAAAGTGCCTTCAAATTCAACAAATTGAACTCATCATATCTGCGAAATGAGACCCGATTAAAATATAATGACAGAGAGAAATGCCACTAACTTTCCCCTGTTTTACATGGTAGCCCACTAAAAATTTATGCTCGAGTTTTGTGGTACTGCGAGATATTTCATAAAGCGCCACGAGTGGCCTCCTCTTATCATTCTGGTGCCATGAAAAGAGTGCTGAATCCATTAGCCTAACGGCAGAGCACTTCTACATCCACACCATAACCAGTCGAAGTAGAAGATTTCAGGTTATTTTCCAGACGTTATTCTTGTCTCTGGATCTGTTCTCGGCAGAAGTACATATCGCTCGAGCTCATTCACCGTATCCCGTGAATAAAGGACACGTCCTGACAGAGTTGTATTCCGGACAAGGTAGAATACAGGGGAGACGGAGAGGTCTCATAAGAGATTCGGTAGGTCTGTCGGCGGAGCTATGCTGATGATATAGTGCAATCGTTACGTGAAGCTGTAATGGCATGGGAGTCTACGATGCAGAGAGCAGTAGAAACTAGCGGACAAGGCTGTTCTTGGTTGCATTTCGATTCGACGAAGTTCAGAGCGAGCTTAGATTGGCCAATAACGTGGCGAGTGTCAAGGAAATCGTGTGAGAGCCACAGAGCAGTGGGCTACTGTAGAGGGCGAACATGAAGTTAGGATCAGAAGTTAAGATGGAGCCGTCAGAGAGCAAGTATGAATCTGGAGTCCGACTCGGAGTGGCAGCGAGTCGGAGCCAAGCCTTATTGTCATCGAATGCGAGTGGGTGAGTATCAGGTTCTCATGGCCAGCCAGACACCAAAGATCCTAAGGTAGGAAAATGCTTGGGAGACTAATTAGGTGGTCAGAGCTAGTGCCTGAGAAACAGATAACAGAGGGCGGGCTTTAAGCGCGATCTAACAGGACTAGTCCAAATTTCTAGTGCAACACTCTTGTGAGAGAAGGACGTCGATTTAAACCGAACACCGAAGCGATGGACTTGATACCCACGTTGAGATACAAGCCTGAACGTACAGCGCAGCGACAAGAGGACAGTACCAAAACGTATGCGCCATGCAATATGCAGTACCCAGCGTGCAAAGTTCGCACGTCTTCGCCACCACCATATATCCAAGACACTACTCATTCTTACCATTAACACACTAGCATCAACGAAATATTCACAACCTTACTCCCTTACATACATTACTCATACATAGTACGAGAAACACGCAACGAGCATGCATTTTTATCAACTATAACAACGAGCCCATGTACCGCGCCCAACTCCTAGTAGACGTACCCTAGGAGCTTGCCTCCAATGTTCTTGCGGCGAGCCTCCTCGTGGTCAAGGATGCCGGAGGAGGTTGTCTACGAGTGAGGTGAGCATCGCGTCAGTAAACACATTCATTCGACATTAAAAAAATATAACGCAAGATGCACGTACGAGGATGATGATCCCGAACCCTCTAGCGGGGAGGAGCAAGTTGACCCACGATTCGATCTGGGTGGCCTGGACGTTAAAGCGCGGAGAGATGACACCGGTCTTGTTGAGCCGTCCGTTGAGCTGGATGACAATTTTGCCGGAGCGATGGTCATCAATGATCTCGAACTCGCCAATGTAGCCTGAGGAGAAGCGGGTTAGCAGTCGGTTTGATGAAATAGGAAGGGGCAGGGAAGCGAAGAGAAGAGGGCGAAGGGAAGAACGCAGCGGTGAAGCGAAAAAGGGCGAAGCGACGAGCAAGCGAGTGCAAAGCGAATACGGCACAAGCAACGAACCGAATAAATAGAAATTCAAATAAGAAATGTAGACACACGCGTGAACACACCCCCGTAAGCTTCCAAATGGGAGGAGGGGGCACGTTGTATGGTTATGGAGTGCCCGTCGATATGTCGGAGTCTTAAAGCGAGCCCCGCGTGGAAGATGTGCGGGGGACGTAGTTATAACTCCGAGACTGGGGAACGGGCACGGAGGAAGGGAAGAGGAACGACAAAGGAGGAAAGACGTAGATAAAAGGGTGAATTAAGGACGAAGGCGAAGGTCCAGATACAAAAGACGTAGCAGAGGACGAAGGACATATGAAGAAGGCGAAAAAATGAATGAGGACGGACGTAAGACATAAGATGAAGGGCAGGCGAAAACGATATAGCACGGCGCAGGCACCAAAGAGAACGACAGAAGAGGCGATCTACGTACATGCAATCCGCAAGGATGAAGGACGGAAGGTGGGCATTGCTTTAGATGCAACCACGAAAAAATGACGAAGGACGAGCAATAACTCTGGGTGCAGTATCAAGTACGCGACCACCAGCGGCGCACAACCACTGGATACAGGCAAAGATGGAAAAAAGTGCAATGCAAAGACATGGCAACGACAAAGTGAGGAAAGAGGGCGAACTCACCATGGCGCTGCATGACGCTCAAGAACTTGACCACGACCTTGGAGGACGGGCGTATGAGTACCTGGCGCTTGCCGCGGCGCTCGGCATTGACTATGTTGTTGAGACAGTCGTTCTACACAAAAATAAGACAATTAGCACTTCATTCCCATCGCTAAAATAATAAGACCAGTAGAGAACACGCACGAGAACGGATACGCGGACCATCTTGCGGTTCTTTTAGTGTCGGGTACTGGGCGACTAACGGTAAAAGGAGGAGAGAGAAAAGCAGAATAAGTACGATGCAAAAACCCAAATGAGTATCGTGCTACAGAAAGCGCGAGTCAAGCGGGCTGTCGGGTCGAATAAAGAAGAAAAAAAAAGCGCGAGCTTGCTCCTTCCTGTGTACGGCGACGAGAAGCAGAAGACCTACCTTGCAAGGTGTGGTCTTGATGAGGGGAGGGGGTGGTGGAACGAACGACGACGGAGAATACCGCCCACAAAATGTTGCCCAGTGCGGAGTTCAAAAATAGTAACTGTGGCTGACCCTAACCCCACTGAAAACTGTACAGTACCCGACAGCCACCCTCCGGTATTTGCCGAGTTTCTGCTAGCCCGTCCCCTCGTCCGCCGCCGCCGTCGTATCAAGCCCCCTCAAGACCCTAGCTGTCCTTCCGTCGTTTATCTGAATCAATATGGTATGTCGTACATATGAATCTGCTGGGTGTATACTCATTAGGAGGTATCTAGGGCCGCGTCCGCACCAAGACTACCAAGCGCGCTTCCCGCGTCTTGATTGAAAAATAGTGAGTGAAGCCGGCGAGCAGACAATGAGGGGGAGAGGGAGAGCTGACCATATGTGTGTTTTTTCGACCAGCTACCCCCGCCTCACCCTCGACTTCCACACCAACAAGCGTATCATCGATGAAGTCGTGCGTCCCTCCCATCCATTCCACTCCCAGTAAATATTAACTACTCCCCTAGGCCGTCGTCCCCTCCAAGCGCCTGCGCAACAAGATCTCGGGATTCACCACCCATCTCATGAAGCGCATCCAGAAGGGCCCCGTCCGCGGCATCTCCTTCAAGCTCCAGGAGGAGGAGCGCGAGCGCAAGGACAACTACGTTCCCGAGGTTTCTGCCCTCGATACCAGTGTGGCGGGATTGGAAGTCGATCCGGATACCAAGGTGAGTTGTGGGCGATTTTTTGGTTGGGTTTTGGACTTCTGGCGGATGCTTTTGTGCTCGAGATGGGTTTACTACATGTGGGATGGCGGGATGAAATGGGACGCTGGTGCAGGGCGCTGGAGTGCAATGACTCTCCCTGCGTTCATGCTGTTTCGTTCCATGGATTTGTGGATCGGCAGTCCGCCCTCTGGTAGCATGTTTTCGCAACAGATGCCCCACTGTTCAGTGTGCCTTGCCTACTGCCAATGATTACGCCTCTACCACTGTCAGCGTGTCATCACACATTCTGCTGGTCTCTTGCTCTAAAGGGTGCCCCGGCTTTGCTTGGTGCCAGCCGGCGCACCTACTTATGTCCCTACTTTAGACATCTTGCCGCCCCGTCTTCCTCTCAACACATTTTCTTTCTTTTCCCAAACTGCTGCTCACCTCGCTCCCCCTAGGCCCTCCTTGAATCCCTCAACTTCGACTCCATCGCAGTGAACGTCGTCGTCCCCGTCACCGCCGTGCCCGAGCGTGGGCCGCGCCGTGAGAGGCGGAACGTCCCCGGTGCCGCGCGCTCGTAGACTGCTTTGGTAGGCTACGGCTCTTTCGTTAGTTAGGCTGGGTGAGGAGGTAGTCGTCGAGGCGAGTTGGGTGACGGTGGGCCCTGTGAGGCGGGACGACAAGCTTATGCCCCCATGCGATATGATACATAGGTCGTCCTCAAAAAGATCGTTGGCATGCATTGTGCAACAGTTTTCGTTTTCTTTTATATTAGATGTATGACTGAGTGAGAGCGAGATTGAGTTAACGATGGGAATGGCAGGACCTCGCGACAGCAAAGAGTGCGCTGTAGCCCTGGGACTCGTCGCGGTGTAGATATTATGCACGGCGCACGCTGTCGGTGGCAATTGCGGGACTGTGGCTCTGAGGCCGAGGCCGAGGATACGCTGGTCGTTCTGGACCTGCGCTTCCCATCATCTTGTCGCGTTATAGTTAGTTCTTATCCTCTTCTAGTTTTTCTGTCCTCCCGCTTCCCGTCTCTGCCGCTCCCGTACTTCCAAACCAACCTAGGCACTGCACTCCTCTCCTCTTATTCCCCAAGCTCTGAACTCTCTATCGCCAGTGTCTGTCTACGCGCACCGACCCCGACGCGTGAACGTCTATCACTAGATCCTGGGGATGAGTCCGCCTTGATGCTCGTCGCTCTCCTAAAGGGGACTCCACTTTGGCAGCCCGGGCGCCGTGATAGATCTTTCCCTCTGATGACTTGGGCGTGCTGTGATGCTTCGGACATATGGAATGTTGCTCTGGCACTTTAGTCCTGTTGAATGTCGCTCTGATGACCGCTGGGCGAGTTGAATCTTGCTCTGACGGTTGGGGCCTGTTGGTCTCTGCTAACCGCTGGGTGTGGTGAACCTTCTCTCCCAGTTCTGGGACTGATAAAGACTGCCCCGACTCCTGGCTCCCCGACATCAGCACACACGAATTTGACGACCGCTGCGTCTAACCTTATGTAAGTATCCAAATTCCTCCATTCCATCCTCCAACAAGCACAATTAATTAAGCACGTCAATGCGACGAGCGAAAACGTCAAAGCCCCATGGGATCGATAAATCTAAGTATGTATCCAGGCGCAAATTTGCATCCGCCTTCGCTAGCAACCCGCGTGATTTACCATCACTTCCTCCATGAAGAAGTTAGAATGCTTCGGGATCCCAGGCATCCGCATCCCTGCACCTGGCACCAGCCTCTGTCTAAGGAATATTAATTGCCCGCAAACTAAAATTCCTCCACCTTGAATCTTCGTACTTAGGTTGCCAAGGATGGAATGGTACTCAGACACACCCAGTGTCAGCAACGACGATGTACATGCGCTGTACATCCGGCGGTGGGCGTCACGTACGTCTTTCTCCCGGTTATCCGCATTGCAAACTAATGCGTCTCGTTTGTTCCAGTGGCAGTTCTCGTCTTTCTCGTGTGGGATACGCTCGTCATGTCCGGCGAGGAATATAAGCACATTTGGCTGTGCGTCCTCTTTCTTTCCCCTCCTTCCCGCAAGCTCATATTCGGTCCCGAACCAGAGCCCCGCGAACCATGTCCTCAAAATGGATCTTCCTCTTCATGCGTTACCTAGGGCTCGGGGTGCAGTCGTGCGTTTTCTCTCTTTATTTCCCATTCCAGTCTGAAGAAGATACCTACAGCGTAAGCACCTACCTCTACTTCGGCACGCTTTCCGTATCGGCAGCTCCCATCCCACTCTCTACCTGCCTCTGGGCCTTCAACTTCCAGATTATCTGCTCTCAAGCTCTCCTTACCGCTCTAGAGGGCATGCTCATGCTGCGCGGTAGGTGCTTGTTCCTGCAATCTCTCTCCAGATCAAGCCAGCCTGCTAATCACTCTATTGTTTAGTATATGCTTTGCACGGTCAGAAACGCACTCTCGGCACCTTCCTCTTCACAGTTTTTGTTCTGGAGACAGGCCAGGCCACCTTCTTCTGCTGTCGCGCGCACAAAAGAATGAGGTTCGACGCGACATGCACCGCGCACGATGGGACATGGGATCCTTTTCTCTACGGGTGCGTTCTTGCCGCTGGTAGTCCTTATCGTTTATTTTCTGGACCCGTTCTCCTTTTCCCTACTCAAACGTCTTACCCCTTCTCTTCTCGCCTTGTCTTCTCTCTGACTATTCTGGATTCCATTTGACTGCTTGTCCGCTTCTTCTCGATCGACGTTTATGTCCCCAGCTTGTCTCGTTTCTATTGCATCAACTAGAGCCATTGCGTTTGACATAGTATATTTCATTCACCAGAATCGGCATCAGCCTGACACAGCTCATCATCTGGGTGCTGACCTTCCGAGGGTGCCAACGGGGCGGTGCTCTAGAAAGGAACAAACCCATTGTGGGCGTTTTACTAAGGGATGGGTTATGGACCTTTGCGTGTCTCACCGGTGTGTTCATACATTGAATCCCTGAGCGTTGCGCTATTTTTCATCCATCTCTAATCAATCTATAGCGGTATTTGCGTTTATTATTCCATATTCTTCCTTCGTGAAGTTTACTGCGGAACTAACGACACTGTACGTTCTACTTCTCGCTCTCGTCTCGTCTTGCTCCAATATCCTATTGTTTTTTTTTTTTCCAGTTTGTCAGCGTCCGTATTCTCAACCGCAGCACGTCTTCTATCTCCCACCCTATAGCCGTTTCTTTTGTTTCTGATATTTGAACTTTTCAGGGCTGCCATCTCATCCTCAACATGCAGCGACTCAAAGTCGATGCAAGCACCTCAAGGCAATCAGCAAGCGTCAGCAGAGATATCGAACTCACGACATTTGGAAGCGCTGAGTTCACGACATACGGAGGTGCAGAGTTGTGGGACCGGGATGAAAATGAAACTGAGCATTCAAAGATTGACGACGAAGATAAAGACCGACATCATGACGAATGCATCCCCTCAGGGAGAACAGGCTCTTCGAAAATAAAAGCATAATGCGATCGAATCGCAAACCCTTTGGGGAACTACCTTCGGTATCTCTCGGATTGTTTTGCCGATGAACTGAAGTCATTCACATACTCGCGACTATGCAACATAAATCTAACTACCGTTCTTTTTGGAATAATTCTGATGCAATAGGAAGAGAGCAGGGTGCGGTGGGCGAATTAAGTAAGGGAAATGGGGGGTGGGGGGAATCGGCCATTTTGCTCAGTGGGAGGCGATGTTATCACACTTGGAGTAATCCCTCTCTGCCCACATATATTATATAAATGATTTATTTTGTAAAATTCATATTAATATTGTGCAGCTTTAATGAAGAAATTATCTCATGACATCAATTATCCTTGTGCTCCTTAGTACTTTCTCTGCTTTTTGGCAGGACAGAATTCCTGTCTCTGCATTACTATCACTAAACACTCAGAATCATTCTAATTATTTAAATGCATTATTTTACTTATAAGCAATTTCACTGTAACCTTAATATTAGATGCATTTCCATCACAATTCAGGTGATTTTCAAACTCCAATATAAGCTATAACCGGTGTATCTGTAAATCAACTCCAGCTATTTTATGGTACTGCAAGATAATGATTGGAAGCTTTTCTACATAACTTCTTTTCCTTGTAGGAACCTGATCCAAACATATCAAGTGTGCAATAATTCAAAAATCATGCTATTAAATCAGATTGAGAATATATATAAATACAGTCTAAGATATTTACCATAGGCTCAAGGATCTTTGCAGAAGACTAACTTTTGGCTAAACTAGTTACAGAATATCTCAACTAATTAAAGAGTAAATCAAGAGCAGGTAATGTATAATTATGAGAGTAAGAACCCCCTGTACCTTCTTAATTTAGTAATTCTCATGTTTTGATGTGAAAAACATATCATTTTGGAATGTTTCTCTGTATTTCCAAGAAACATAAACATGGTAAAATTAAATACAACAACACTTTATGGATTTGCAACTTCTTGTTACATCTGCAATATTTCCTGACATCTTCTGACACTTTCTGACATTGTGACATGATTCCCCAATATGCTTCCAATGTTTTTTGTCCATTTCCATTCATTGCTAAACTCTGAACTATTGTTTTTATTATTTGACACTCACAATACAATTACCATTTCCAAGTATGCTTCCACTCAGTTATGTTTCTGCCTTTGTTTCTGCCACTTTTATTATGTGTCAAGGATTTTATTATTCCTCATATCCATAGTATTGCTACTTCTGCTTTTACTATTACAATTAGCAATACTTGTATTTAAGTAGCTCTATTCTGTACCATAGTCTCCAATCTGAATATTGACTAAGATCAACTCTAGTCCTCTGACTCAGTTACTACTAAGTCTTTCTGATTCACTTCTGACCTTCTGACCCCTTCCAACTTTCCTTCTAGTTAACTTATGTTGACTAGTCTTATCTCATCCTTGACACTAGACTTGGACCCTAGCTGTCAGTATCTTGTTTACCTCTGACATGCTTCCAACACTGGTAATTATCTTCTGATGTGTGGATCATTTACTAAGTTAGAACCCATGAGAACTGGAAGGGTGCAGCACATAAGCTGGAGCCAACAGTTCTTACCTTAAGTGTTATGGTCAGAAATCCTTCCAACATTACTTCTGACATTTCTCCAACATAGCACTATCATAACCTACAACCTCTAGTCCCTATTTACCCTTTAGAAACAAAACTTGACACTTCTACAACTCCAGGTTCTCAGCATGATAACTTCCTTGATTTCCTCCATGCACTGGTAATGAAACTGAACACAAGATAAGCACTATTGATGTCAATGATCACCAAAACTTCACTTTCACTTTCACTTAACAATAAATAGCATTATATTTCTTAATTATTGACTCAAATTGCAATTTTCTCTCAAATGACTTAGTTTACTCATGTCTCACACTATATCCTAAGCAGGGAGTACAAGCAAACAGGCCAACTTTTGCATTTTAGTCAGCCCATGGGTTTGGAGTCATTCTATTATTTGGTATTTCTTTTAAGTCCTTGGAATACTGAGCAAGCATGAAATGGCCTGGCAGTAAAATCCCATTGTAGTGAGAATTATACAATTGGCTTGTATTTACAAAATTCAGTGAGATGCTACAGTTCAGACAAAACTAAAGTATTGCTATATCAAAGTCTTGAAATAAAGGCTATATAGAGATTGGAGAGTTTGTCCCACAGCCACCAAGCCATGTGGTGGCTTATTTGCATTGTGCAAATAAAATTAGCTAGGAGAGCTAGGTCAAAGCTCAACACATCCTAATCAATATCAGATGCTTGTGTTATGATGTCTGAATATTGCTGTTACCCATAATAGTTTTCATTGAATCATAAAATTTGTGGCCCTCTTTTTTCAATATGATATTTTTAATCATCAAATTGAGATCTCTCAAGAGGTGGGATTTCACTAAGGACAGCTCCTGACTTAATTGTCCAAACTGTCAAGGTTGACTAAATTTCTTGCCCTCTTCCATCAATTCATTCTTTCATGCAAGGAGAATGCAAGAACCATGACGAGATCTTGAGGGCTTGGCTTTTTTGCACAATGCAAATATGTCACCACATGGCTTGGTGGCTGTTGGTGGCTGTTGCACAAACTCTCTATCATAGGTAGCAACTTTACAGTGCCTTATATAAGATGACAAGGCCTAATCAGTGATATCACATTTTTAGCTGGGTTTCAACCACCTCTGGAATTTTCATGATGACTGATTTATTTATTTATTTATTTTGTTCTGCATTTATTTCCTGCAACAACTATCCTGTCTACTAAGATGTGGTAGTCTCTTGTATAAATGGTGGACCTAATGACCATTTTTAATTTCATTGTGTTTATGCTCAAACCATTGTGGTGAAGATGAAGCTTCCAAGTTGATAGACTCCTTGTCTAGGTGGTGTGTGTTCATGATGGGCATAAGAAAATTAGTGTGGCAAGGTGAGCAGCAGCATGCCAAAGCATGCACATCCCACCAATGGAAGTGAAATAAATAGTCATTAGCATGCAAGGGTGTGCACCTAAGCATGAATAATCATGCTCACTCTTAAACAATTTCATACTTATGATTTGTGATAAAGCATATGATATTGAGAGTAATGTTTATGTGGGAGTTGCTACAGCACTCAAGTACATATTTAGTAATGTTTGCCCATTGCCATTTGCAAGGATTGATTGTTGCTAACAGATGGTTTATTTACCAGCACTACATCTATCACTAAGCTTCAAAAGGTGAATAAATAAATTCAATAGGTTCTGCTGTGCTCAGATATGCATTAAAATTCAATTCCACAAAGCTTTCAGGTGATGAATTGTGAGATAAATGCACCTGTCAATAGTTGTATCCTAATGAGGATAATTGACTTCACTCAGTAACTCACAAGCATTTGGATATGGAAAGGCTATTCCTTGGACTGTCTTAATCCAAAATTACTATTCTTACAATGTGTTTCATCTGTAGAGTAGCAATTTTAAACATTACAACTACCAGAAATTTACAGACACTTGGTGAAAGTGTCAAGTTTCATTCCTAAAGGGTAAATAGGGACTAGAGGTTGTAGGTTATGATAGCACTACATCAGAGAAATGTCAGAAGTAATGTTGGAAGGATTTCTGACTGTAATGCTTAAGGTAAGAACTGTTGGCTTCAGCTTATGTACTGTGCCCTTCCAGTTCTTGTGGGTTCTAGCTTAGTAAATGATCTACATGTCAGAAGATAATTACCAGTGTCAGAAGCATGCCAGAGGTAAACAAGATACTGACAACTAGGGTCCAAGTCTGGTGTCAAGGATGAGATAAGACTAGTCAACATAAGTTAACTAGAAGGAAAGTTGGAAGGGGGTCAGAAGGTCAGAAGTGAATCAGAAAGACTTAGTAGTAACTGAGTCAGAGGACTAGAGGTGATCTTAGTCAGTATTCAGATTGGAGACTATGGTACAGAATAGAGCTACTTAAATACAAGTATTGCTAATTGTAATAGTAAAAGCAGAAGTAGCAATACTATGGATATGAGGAATAATAAAAGTCCTTGATACATAATAAAAGTGGCAGAAACAAAGGCAGAAACATAACTGAGCAGAAGCATATTTGGAAACAGTAATTGTATTGTGAGTCAAATAATAAAAACAATAGTTCAGAGTTTAGCAATGAATGGAAATGGATGGAAAATGTTGGAAGCATATCAGGGAATCATATCACAGTGTCAGAAAGTGTCAGAAGATGTTGGGAAATATTGCAGATATAACAGAAAGTCATAGTTACAACAGAGGTAAATGTAGGGGTACTACAGCAGTGATAATGCAACATTCTGACCAATAACTAATTGTAAGAATAAATTTCCAAGACTAATAGATATATTCTAAAGCACATTTCATGTGTAATTCTACATAGGTTTCCTGTTTTATTATGAATATAGGGTGTTATGACAGGTGGGCTTTAGAGCTCTCACCTTAACTTTCTACCAGGTGAATGCTTCCCTTTGGCCACAGGGACCGGCCCCCACTTTGGAGTCTTTGTTTGATGACCATATAATGCTTTTGATCCTACTGGGTTCCCAATGTCTGCTTCAAACAAGTCTCATGATCTCTGGTTCTCCCATAAATCTTATTACTTGCTTACCTTCAGTATCCTTAATTTCAACTATCCCTTTGTCTTCATGACAACCACTGGGTGCCTTATTCATCTTTTTTGACTGAGGTTATACAATTTGTATATCTTCTGGTGCTTTTCTGCTGTCTTCATTATCTCCTCCATCTGAAGAAATATACTGCTGTACAAGTATTCTACATTATTCTAGATAGCTACAGAGTATAACCACTGAGTCAATGCTTGGTAAGATAATTACTAATAATATTAGTAAGCCTGAGATAACCTCTTCTAGTATATTCGTGGTTGTGCCAGATGAATCTCCAACAAAGGCATGCATGAATGTGACGAGCGCGTAAGAGTGTGCATGTGCGTGCAAGAGCATGCATGTGCATGCATTAGCGTACACAAGCGAGCACAAGCGAGCACCAAACGTCAAGCACCGTGCGAGAGGCGTGCACGAAATGTTCTTCATTGTTATATTAGCCTGTTTTCTTGAATTAGGAATTGCGGTACGACACATAAAATCAGCTCAATATTTGTTTCCTTAACTCACTTGACCGTACAGACAGCAGTCGAAGTTAAGTAAGTTCACCGAAGATGTCAATATTAAGATCATTTATGTTTTATAGTGAATGATATTTTCACCTTGGGTATTTAAACATAACTAAATTAAAGAACGACTCCTAAGCATGTGCTAAGAAGTTGAGATATGCTAATCTTCGACCTTACTTGCAGTGATTTCTTATGAATGTAAATATCATGTTTTTAGGGACCACACTATCCAAAATTCATTACATGCAGCTTGGAAATGAGCAAAAAGGGAATATGTTGGCTTAAATCAGCAGGGAGATATATTTTATTGGAAAGAAGTTGACTTTGGTCAACCTAAAGTGGACTATGTCAACAACATTTTCTAAGTCTCAATGTAACAAAGTCAAATATTTTCACGCCCATACACGCTAATGCACGCTGATGCACGCTAATGGTTTGCACGCTGCTGCACGCTTATGAACGCCTATGCACGCTCTGCCACGCTAATTTTTGTTTGCCCGTTCGTGATGACTGACACCTATGTCGCGCGCAGGACCCTTGATCTTACTCCCCAAGCTCTCCCGCCAACCACACTTCGAATTGCTTATTCTTTCATCTCATCTCTCTTCACACCTCTATATCAAAACAAATCTGGGTGACGCATGCTCCTGCCTTCGTCTTCTTGTGTTGAACGGTAGCTCCCGTGCTCAGACTTATGCTCTCCAAGCTGCCAGCTGCTCGCACACGGATATGGCTCTGACGCCCGTTCTAGGCCCCTTGGATCCTCGCTCTGGGCAATCTGCCTTTTTTAATGACTGCTGTGCATGTTGAATCCCTCGCTATGACACCGTTCGCGATTTGAACCTTCGCCATGACATGTGGCAACTTCAGCGCACCGAATCCCTCATTCTGGCTGTTCGCGCTTCAAGGTGTTGAACTGCTCTCCGCCGAATCTCCTATTCCTCTCCGCGTGGCAACTTGAGCATCCTGAACCCTCCGCTTTGGTGTATTTTCTAAGTATATGTAGAATCTCTGTCTGGCGACTCGGCGGATACATTGAAACTTCAATAGTTCTATTCCGGCGTTACTGCATGTCGCGGAAATTCTCTTTGGCCAATCTTTGGTTATCCAGTTGCAGCGAGTATCCCTCTGGCAATTTTGACTGATTGAATCTCGATCTAGCCATTCTGCCGTCTTAAATCTCGCTTTCTAGTACTGGTGAACGCCATGGGCGTGTTTATCTCTCACTATAGCTGTTGCATCGATACGCATGAGGCATGTTCAATCTCTCGATAGCGACTCGGGGGGCTTGTTGGGCCTCTCACCATGCCATCGCTGCCCGTGTCGAACTTAAACCTAACTTTGGTGATTCAGGCGTGTTTAACTTGCACTCTAGCACCGGTGGTCTTGTTATCGTTGTGGCGACCTATATATTGTTTTCTGCCTCACTCTGGAAACCACTGACCTTATTGAACTTTTCTCTGGTTAAACAGGCATAATGTATTTCGTCCTTTCGACAGGCTTGATAGATTTTTTGGCACTGCAGGGTGTACCGAATCTCGCTTTGGCGATTGCTCATACTGGGACTCATGGCTCTCGCAACCTGGGCTTGTGGGATTTTGTTCTACTGACCGAAGCTTGTAGAATAGCTCCCTGGCAATCCGAACGTGCTGAATTCCCTCGTTCTGGCAACCTGCTGGCGTGTTGCATTCTGCCGAGTTTTTCAATCACTCTTTGTGGATTTGTGCGAATTGGAATACTCTCTGGCAACTAGGGGCATTGATCCTCGCTTTGGCGAAGGGAAATTCGCTCTGGCGAGTGGTGCGTATCGAATTTCGTTCTGTGGGTTCGGGCGCGTTGAATCTATTTCTCTCATAACTCAAATGAGTCTGGCTGGAGTTTACTGGAGACTCTAACTTGAAGCTCTTTCTCTCCGCGACTTGAATTTCAAGCTCGCTCTCTCTGCGACGGAGTTGATATCTGCCTACTCTCTGTTCTGAACCTGACTAAGATCTTCCCCGACTCCCGGCTCCTCATAGTCAAGGCACACAATTTCTGCTACAGCCATGGCGCCTAAGTATAAGCTAAGCTTTCATCCTCCAATCACTGCGTATTCAATGGAACATGTCAGTCGTTCGAACGAAAACGTCAAACCCACATGGAATCCATAATTCAAAGCATCCAGGGCACAAAATTGCACCCGCCTCGGATCCGCTGCCGCAGGGATCTACGTGACTTCCTGCTTCATCACTTCCTCCATGAAGCAATTGGAATGTTTCAGGATCCCAGAGACCCGCATCCCTGCACGCCGCTGAGTTCTGCCACCGGCAGTGGGGAACTTTTGGGCTTTAAGAATGCATGGACGCGTACTCATCCTCGGCCGCCATCTAGGTAACACTTGCCAAGCCTCAGGGGCAGCAGGGAATCCAACTCATTCGTGCTTTTACATCATGGAAGAGTACTCGTCGTAGCACATGTGTATGAGAGTCGCTGGGGTAACAAATTGTAGTTCCCATTGAAAACCCAGCTCCTTTTCACAACGTGCATTCAATATCCTCCAAACTGAAGCTCTTCTACCTGAAATCTTCAGATGCGAAAGATGGACTGGCACTCAGACACTACCATTAGCGTCACCGCAGACGAGATACAGGCGCTATACGTCCGGCAGTGGATATCACGTATGTCGTTCTCCCTATACCCACAATGTACGCTCACGCCTAACCCGTTCACTCCAGTGGCAGCTCTCGTTCTCCTTGCGTGGGATATGCTCGTCATGTTTAGCGAAGAATATCAGAATATCTGGAAGTGTGCACCCTTCCTCACTCTTATTTATCCCTTCCTTCTGTTTAATATCCTCATCTCCGATCAGAGCCCCGCATACCATGACCTCAAAATGGATCTTTATCTTCATGCGCTATCTCGGACTCGGTGCGCAGTTGTGTGTTCATCTTTCTCCTTACCATTCCAGTTCCTGTCTGACAAAAATGCCAACAGAGTAAGCACTTACCTCTATATGGGCCCGCTCTCCGCATCTGCAGCCCCAATCCCGCTCTCCGTCTGTCTACGTGCTTTCCACTTCCAAATCATCTGTGCCCAGGGGCTCCTTACTGCTCTAGAGGGCATGCTATTGCTGCGCGGTATGTGTTTATTTCAGCGTGGTCTTTCTCCCGCAGAATGGAGATTGATAGAAACCCTCTTGTTCAGTGCACGCCTTGCACGGTCAAAAACGCACTCTCGGCGTCTTCCTCCTCATCGTTTTCGTTCTGGAGACGTTCCAAGCTGTCTTCTTCGCCTGCCGTGCGCACAAGAGGTTGCGGTTCGACGCAATATGCACAGCGACTGATGATACGTTGGATCCTTTGATATACGGGTACGTTCTTTCCACTTGTGGTTTTTATTCTTTCACCCCCCACCTTCTTTTCTCTCCGGCTGTTCTGTGGTCCATTCGACCCCTTATCCATTTCTTCTGGACCGACATTTATCTTCCCAGCTCGACTCATTCCTCTTTCGTCGACTGGAACCATAGCATTTAACACAATAGATTTCATCCACTAGCATCGGCGTCGGCTTCACCCAGTTCATCACCTGGGTGCTGACCTTCCGAGGGCGTAAACGGGGCGGTGCTCTGGAGCGAAACAAACCCATCGTAGGCGTTTTATTAAGGGATGGTTCATGGATTTTTGCTTGCATTACCGGTACGTCCGTACCCTGATTCTTCCGAGTATCGTACCAATTTTTATCTCTTCCTGACCGATCTATAGTTTTATTCGCATTTATAATTCCTTATTCTTCCTTCGTGAAGTTGACCTCAGAATTAACAATACTGTACGTCTTACATTTTGCTCTTATGTTATCTTACTCCAACGTCTTTATTCTATTTTCAGCTGGCCAGCTACCATATTTTCTATTGCGGTACGTCTCATATTCCCCCCATATACATTTCTTCTATTTCTCACATTTAGACTTCGTAGGGCTGTCATCTCATCCTCAACATGCAGCGACTCAAAGTCGATACAAGTGCCTCGAGGCAATCATTGGGCTTTAGCAGAGATGTCGAGCTTACGACATTTGGAAACGCTGAGTTCACGACTTACGATAGCGTAGAGTTGTGTGACCCGGATGGAGCTGAAACTGAGCGTTCAAAAATTGAAGATCAAGATACAGAGCAGCATCATGACAAGTTCATTTCCCCAGGAGGAACAGGCTCTTCGAAAATAAAAACATATTGCGACTGAATCGCAAACTAACTACCTTTGGAACCTATCGGGCTTCTTTGCCGGTGGAATGAATTCATTCACATATGTACCGTAATTCTTACTAACATTCTTTTGGAGTAATTCTGACACAATAGGAAGAAGGTGCAAAGCGGTGCACTGTAACTTATTAGTTAAGTAATGAAAGTTTAAAATAGAGTGTCTAGATGGCGTCCGTAAATGAACCAGCTCTAGAGGACAGCCTATAGTCCATCGAGAATTCTGTTCGAGTGGTAAATTCGCTCTCTGTCACTGCTGGGACGACGACCTTCAATCGCTGCATATTCAGAATGATCCTGCATGTCTGCAAACAAGAACTTGAGCTGGGTTTCTGAAATAGCAATTTTACTTACTGCAATCGACATTAGAGAAATAGGCCAGCTGCAACCACGTGCATTAGATTAGAATAAAGATTAAGAGGAATGACAGTAGGCTCCTACTAACAATAATACAACGTGGGCGGCCAGGTTTACGATGAATGAATATGGGATACTGATGCCCATGATAGCTGAGAAGTGCCTTACTTCATATTTTATCTATCATCCGGGGAGGGAACTCACTACACAGGAGAACAAAAACGCATCCCCCATCACGCATTACCAAATTTATGATGGGTGCGCCTCCCCATACAATGTTCCGTTTAATCACCGTCATCGCCCAAATGATAGAGTGCGATGCTAGCACACCAGCGCTGGAAGAGGTTTTTGTTGATAGTTCCTTCATATCATTTTTACCGCACATACCCAAAATAAAGAGCCTCTCGAGGAGTTTCATACCCCGTGCAGATAGAGTCGAATCGCAAAGATAGTCCAGTGCGATATCCGAAAATCGTTGCTAGTATTAAATCAATACTAAATAAAAATATTAGAGCAACTCCCATTTTCCTGTTTTGCCGATATAAAGCATAAACTTCCAACACCGTCAGCGAAAACGGGGATAAGAATTAGAATAACCTGACCTCTAAGCATGAGTACTCCTTCGAGAGTTGTCAACATCACCTGAGCCGACAACAACTGAAACCAAAGCCAAGCACTGCAAACGCTATGCTGCACAGGTAATTTTGAGAGTGGTCCAAATAACAGAGCAAAATTGACGCTGAAGGAGCTTCGGTAGTGATTACAGATAGCGGGACGGGAAACTCACCATTGTGAAATGAGTCCAAAGTATCGAGAGAACAAATAAATGGTTCCAATCTTAGTTTTCGGTTTTCTAATTCAGATCGAAGTTATAGCCTCAAGAGAACCACTTTCTGCTATAAGCATCGTAAAAAAAACCATACGTACTTCCAAATCAATTGGTATTCATCATCGCAAGCGTAAATGGCCTCTAGAAGAAGTAGAATCAGCGAGCATACTTGGATCTCGCATACTCAGGATATGTCAGCAAATGCAAAGTAAAGTACTCACACGACGATCCATTCCTGATGTATAGATTATACGACATCATGATTTCATTCAGTACCGTGTCCTCAGGAGAAGTGGAAGGAGCGGGGAAGAAAAGGAGGCATCGAAACTTTCGATGACGAGTATTTACCAGCGGCCATCCTACCCATGCCGTGCGAATGAAATGGCCATGCATATGGGAACATTCACACGTGTATATACCGTCGCTGATCCCTTCGTCACCTCTTCTAGACTCCTTCCACCTCCCTCGAAACTTGGTGATCAAAAAAATGAGATTCCATAAAGGCCGAACATGTGTAGAATTCTTCATGATGGTGACTTCGATATATTCAATGAAATCCACACACTTATTTCATTTACTACATAATCTAGTATGATTGACCCAGGAAGAACACCAGTAATGTCATTAACATGGAGTAGAATTATTCCGTCGAAACCACGGTGATACTGATGAGCATTACAACTGTCTGCCTAAGATAGAAGCCTCGACGCTCGACGGCGAAGGGCCAATCTAACCATGTGTGGATTAATCCCTCTTCGGATGATTCCTCGCACCCTGTACTGACCAAAATAGGTCCTGAATACATTGAACGTGATATCACGAACAAGGGTAGTACCGGAACGGTTTAACTTCTAGAAATTTCATGGAGGAATAATATAGGCTGGGGCATAGACACCTTATATGATACCAAAATGTCTGGATGCAAGTTACTACCGTAGTAGTGGATGGCACTAAAAATCCTGAGTACATTTGTCCATTTTAACGGCAGCAAAGAAAGCGAAACCAATTAGCAAAGCGAGTAGGCGGCTCAGGACCTCCTAAATAGCGGGATTTATTATTGTGGACTGTGGTCATGTATATTTGCTGGAAGTGGTATGTGTACTTTACATCTAGCCACAGACGAATGAAGATCCAAGACGTACCTCTGAGTTCAGCCGTGCTCGTGACGTGGGCTTGGCTGGTGTATCCCCAGATTTCGAAGCCGAACATCGTCCTATGAGTGAACTTTTGACTGCGACTTACAGCGGTAATTATGCGAATCCATTAAACCAGTCTTATGGGATGAAGTCAGAGAGAATTTTCTCACTGACTCTCCGCGGTCCGAGGAATTATGCTTTTTGAACATGGGTATTTTACTAGCAGGAAGCTAAATAGATACGCGGTAAACATTAAGTATAGTACATCTGATCCAATAGGCGGCATAGATCATCTTTATATGCTTAATGTCATCTGAAACAAAATCTTCCAACGCTGTACGGGGCTCTGTGTTCACTTGACATCGTCTTAGAATAAGTACACGAATGACCTTCAACTATTTCAGCTTACCTATTGGGTTTTCACGGCTTGGATTCGTAAATTGAATTGCATTTCTACTCCATAAATGGGCACTCTCATCCCGCCAACCCAAAACAAAGGAGCTTCTATCCAAGGAGAAAGAAAGAGATAATACAATATTACGAGACCGTAGCGACAACGTGGATATCAGAACTCCCGTATCCGCGTTCCATATTCGTATAGTCCCATCGGAAGAGCTGGAGATCATGTGTCGGCTTCTTGATGAGAAGCCAACACAGAGAACGGAGCCTTTATGACCTCCAACTGGTGTAAGGACTTTAAACCCTATCTCTATGTCCCATATCACACCGTTTCATCCATAGAACCTGAGATAACACGACTATTATCTGCCGTGAAAGCAACTGCAAGCACGTATTCCTGATGACCTGTCGCTAAACTCACTGGCTCTCCTGTTTTCGCATCCCACATGTGTATTGTCCTATCGTTTGAACCAGAAGCAGGATATATGTCATCTACCGAAAAGTGAACCGCCCAAATGGACACCGTATGTCCTTCGCAACAAGTGGTAAGCTTGCCGCTTTCAACTTCTCGTGCTGCTAATATCCCATCATTGGAGCCTACAGCGACGAGATTTCTATCAGGAGAGATTGCAACTGCTCGAGAGGGGTTGGCCTACCATTCAAGGTGATGAATTTTTCCTGTTCTGATTTCCAAGTTATGCATGCTATCGCTATATGAACTGGATAGGATATGCTCCAAGTCAGACGTGAAAGAAATTCCGGATATCAATTCTCCAGTGTACGTTGGTGGTCCTGCCAAATGACGTTCTTCGAGGCTCCAGCGCCCATGCATATATCTCTCCCTCGGATGAAGTAGAAGATACTTGCTTGCCGTCAGGTGAGAAAGCCACACTGCAAAAGGCTCCGTTATGGTGCTGGAGAGTTAGAGGCTGCATCATAATCGTAGATCCAAGTTCACAAAGGTGTTTGAGATGCTCTCGTCCTGTAAAGACATAGCCTAAGCATAATCTTGCTGGAGCCAGGCTTCATGCCCTCCGCTTGAGTTGTCTCCAAAAGATCCTATCGTTCGATGCTACATCCAATGGAGTACTGCGTATAGTAGCAAATGATGTGAGTAATCTCACCGCGAATACTGAGTGTTACTCTGCAATTATGAGAGATGAATCGGCTTCGGTAGCTTGGCCTCGGATGGCGAGAGGAAAGAGCAATGCTATTAAGCAACGGAAGTAGGCAGTACCCTTGACTCTTTGACAGCTTCAATAGCACTCAGTTCCCGGACCGCTATCAGCCCCTATCCCGTTCTTGCTAAGGTTGATCCATTCCACACTCGACTCGTTGTGACGTTACGTGACCGCCTGTGACCGCCTGTGACCTGTGTGTCTTCATGTCAACTTCATGTTGTAAACTGACACTACAACGACATTGTATCTATGGTAGAAATAGTAATATCTACAGTTTGAAGTAAATGGAAACTATGTACTAGAATATAAAGTGAAATAAATCTCAATCAAAAATATGAATGGTTTGCTTGAGAAAATAGAGTGAATATTCTATGCATCTTTGATGATTCCAGCTGACTCCAGCACATTCAAAATGTCATTTGGAAAGACATGATGGGTCCTATATTTTTTATTAGCCCAAGCTGCTTGCTTTCCTTCGAGCCCTTTCCATGAAACGGCACGAGCATGTTGCTCCACTGAGTTAGTTTGCCGGTTAAGTCACCGACTGTCCCACGCTTCCATTCATCACCAAAAACTTAATAACTGTCTTCAACTGGGTCAAATGAAAAATCTAAAACCTAGCGATTGTCCAGAATTAAAATACGAAGAGAATTGTGGTTTTATAATTTCCAGTTTCAAAATTTGAAATGAGTTATTAGCCGTCGACTGTTAAAGTAACGCTTTGTCATTATTTGTCACGCTATACGAGTCGAGTGTGGAATGGATCAACCTTATGAGGGGATCACAGTGCCAATTAGAGACATTCACAAGGACGCTGCAGCGATGAACCGCGGGCGCAGTGTTCTAAATCAAACGACTCGTAATGATGAGCATTGCTGATCCAAAGAAGAGGAGAAAAGATAGCGAACATAGACTGCCAAGCGGGAAACCCCGATAGAATTAGTAGTCAAGATAACTTCCTAATTACTGATGGTTGTTGCTCCGAGTCGTTGAGGGCAATGACGATGACTTTTAGAAGAACATTTTGTCCTAGTTTACTGATTTCCGACATGCACCAAAATTTCCGAGAAATCAATGTAATTGACTGGAAGGGTTTGTATAAACCGATGGCAGCGTGCAAATTCAGTATCATAATGAACACGAGTATTCGCACATTTTCAGGATGAGTATACAAGGACATGGGACTTGAACTTAGTCCGTGTAGAAAAAGTACTATCCTTCCGCTACTTCATCAGAGCTTCATCCATTACGTGATATTTTTCAGAGTTCCTCTTCGGCTCGAACTGTTAAACACAAAAATAATCGCGTATCGCATCTTTCATCCCAAAATACTCAACTTTATCACCCATTCTCCGCCATTCTACAACGCAGCGTGCGCATCATATTAATGCTCAGATCCGCATCTCCAGTGATCATAAGCGTCCTCGGAAAGTTCTTGAAGCTCGTCTTAGGGATGTGTGAAGATACTGACGAAACATGCGGATCCGTTTGAGCAGCTGAGAGGTTGACAGAACTTAGATAGCTTGCCCTGAAGGCCTGATGACGTACCAATGTTCATGAGACCATCTCTTAGCGGGGTCAGTAGATCAGCATCGACAGCGGGCAGTGTGGAGGAATCAGACGTGATATGCGAAAAATTCAAGTCTGACCACAGCGACACGAGGATAAGCCCGCCTAGGTGAGGAAGGGTCGACAGCTTATACCCCAGGAGATATTCTGTTAACGCTAAGGCAAGTTTCGCACGAGCAGAGTCACCCTCGATGATGATGTTGTCGGGAGCGTACCAGCCCATTTCATTGACGAGATAATTGTGCCCAGTGACGGCATCTACGAGCACAGTCAGGAATGGAATCGTCAAGTTTTCTTTCATATCCCACTTCGAGAGATTATAATCGACAGCCAAAAGCTTTTTTATGGAGTGAAAGTGTTGGAGAATACCATGCGTAACGGTCGCCATTGGATCTGTAGGATGCGCAGACTATGCAACAAACGAGCACATAATAAAATTAAAAGCAGGAATGTCAGACATAAAATGGCAGTAAAACATCTACGAAGGACATACCGTATGGAATATACACAACTTCGTCATTTTTCGGAGGTCTGTATTTGACACCAAACTTGTCCCCCTTCCTCGCGTACCAATATGCAGGAATCCTAACGAACTCGATGCGCCTTCTCGCGCTTATCACGAATGTGCCCCCTGTACGAGTTCAGGCATAGCGCTGACCCATATCCCTTGCTTCCTTTTGTCTTCCTGTATTGTAACATTGCCCGGCAAGCTTGGGGTTTCAGTCATCCTGGAAGTGCAGATGTAAGAAAGGTGATTCAGTGCGTACATTAAGTTATAATTATATGATAAAGGGCCCATTTTGAGACCAATAGAAGATAGCATCTTAGAATATACACCAGCAAGCATCGATTAACCAACTATGATGCTCTTGGATGATTTGATTTAAGAATTGACGAGACAATCCAGTAAGGCGAGAGAGATAGAGTGATAGCTATCCCCGAAGGAATGTAACGAGTTTTGAGCATCATGACGACGGCGGCTGAAGTTGGAGTTGGTTATGGGAGGTCAAGGTTCAAGGAACGAGGATCTGGCGAAGAGTATGGGCTAGAGAAGAGAAAAAAAGGGATCGATGCGACCCATGTGTACATACGGTCGGGTACTACATGGGCGGATATCAGTTGATACGCGCTCGAGGATGGGAGCGTGCTAGAGTCTAGTAAGTAAGTAGGCACTGCTGCAAAGTGTGAGCGTTGACGGATGCTGGAAGTCGGCAGGATTCGCACTGCGGAATTGATGGATTTAGGAGGGGTTTTCACAGAGAGCAGAGGTCGCCGCACATTGAGGAAACAACGAAGATGGCTTGGCAGGCGGAGGAAAGGTGGCGAGAAGTCTAGAGTTGATACCGTGTATCGGGACATGCACTTGATCTGAAAGGGGGAGAACGTGGTTGGGCAGGTGAACATATCTATAACCGGCTTGAGTTTAACTCTGGAGAGGTTTAAATCTAGCAGCGTCCAATCCAGCCTACCTCACAACCTCGTCTACTTCATCGAGGCCACTTCCCATTCGAAGGTCGTATATGGATTGATTCTGCAGAAGCCTGCCTAGTCGCAGCAACAGACACGCTGGGATCTACACGGAGATCTGTGGGAGAAAATAGGATATGACGGGGAAAATAGAGCACACAAGTCATCCACCGAGCCACGCAGGTAATGCAAAAGCCCACAGACCCATCCAGCAAATGCCAGTGGCGCTCGCACGTCAAAAGGATCCCAGTGAGTCACAGCGTGCCCGTTAACGTAATGCAGAAGTTATAGCCTATGCGCTGGTGATCAAGCGTTGGCTGAATTAAGAGAAAAATCAGTATTATTGGCACGAGTAAGAGCAGATAGAAGGAACAGAACCCACGTAGCGTTCAGTCACCAGTATCCTTGACAGTCCACAAGGCCACATGTATGGAGCGGTACTGGAGCGAGTAGGAGGCGCCAGCCACAGATGCCATGGATAACCTGCACAATCTACTTCGAATCGCGCTGATATGCTTTCGAAGACGCCGGGTGGAGACTTGAAGACGTTGGCTCTGAGTGGGCACTAATGTTGCCACGCATATTGGTGATTGGTACGGCCCGACAACGGAATCGCTTAGTCAGCGCTGGCTCAACCTGGCAGCATCTTAGAAAACACGTCTCAAAATTCTTCGACAGCGCTTATTTCTAAGTGCTCGATCGGCCCAGTACTAGGTTATGGTCGTGGGGAGTCATGGCTGTGACCCACTTGCACGCAATTCGGCTCTTCCAATAAGTGGCAATAGAGAGATCACATCCATTCATCAATCAGACATAGATTGTACAAGTACACAACGGAAGAAAATTTGCTTTAGTAAAACGGGATTTCAGGCCAACCTTGGGTTACTTCGGCTTCATTAATTGTTAACCGCAGAGAAGCTAACACCTCCCAATCCCTCCCATCCCGTCAAGCTCGGAGTCCAGCCCGTAGCCGGTGAATATGCTTTATGGTGGATTGCACCTCCAGTCCCAATCACGAACATATCGATGCGGTTGGCCGACCAGCACACAGCCGAAATATCCTTGATCACCGTCCCGCCCATTGCCTCATACGCGCCTGAGACGCCGCTGGGGCCCCAGCCACTTGCGGGACTCCACCATTTATGGTAGATTGCATTGTCAGTTCCTATGTGAAAATTAATCATTGAGTACATCGTTTGCCAGGGGAGATAAGAGATGCCGAAGCTCACCAACAACAAAGACATCCAGCCTCTCCTTTTCCCAGCTTACAACCTTCGGAACCGTCGCGCACGCCCCACCCATGTTTTCCCAAGCGCCAGCTGGGCCCGCAGGTCCCCATGCACTTCCATCCCACCACTTATGATACAGCGCTGAGTCCAGCCCAATGCCGAACACATCAATCCGATTGGGGCCCCAACAAACCGCCTCGGGCGCACCGACAATCTTCCCACCCAAATTCTCATATTCCCCTGCGTTCCCATTCGGGCCCCAGCGCGATCCATCCCACCACTTGTGGTACACACCGCTGTCAGTGCCAGTGCAAAATATATCGATGCGGTTAGCGGCCCAGGAGACGACTCGCGGGGCGTGCAGGGTTTTTCCGCCCATGTTGACGAAGCCATCATTCCAGCGGGATCCATCCCAGAACTTCTGGTATATACCCCGGTCCTTGCCTACAAGGAATACATCAAGGCGGCTCGGGCCCCAAGAGACAACAGCGGGCTTGTCCATCCATTCGCCGCCGAAGTCCTCCCAGGTAAGGTTGCCGGGGCCCCACTGGGTACCATCCCACCACTTGTGCAGCAGGTGGTGGTTCGTCCCGATAGCGAAGATGTCGAGACGGTTGGGGCCCCAAGAGACGCACACAGGGTCATAAAGGAACGTGCCGCCAAGGCGTTCCCAGTCGGTTTGAGAGGGCCTCCATTGGCCATCCCAGGCTTTGTGGTAGATGGCGGAGTCAGTGCCGATGACGAAGAGGTCGAGGCGGTTGGCGGACCAGGCTGTCATGTTGTTAAAATATCGATGAAGATGGGACTCTGACTATTGCTCGAGTTGTATAGACTATGCCGAAAATTTAGTCTTTTATACGTCTTGAATTCCCCCCCTTCCCACGAAGAGTCAAATAAGATACATTCTGGAGGCGATGAACAGCGAAATGAATATTTCCAGAAGACGGCAGCAGTGATTCTATCGAGCATAGAAAGCAGCTTAAGGTAAAGAAACGGGGGCAACATTTACGTAGAAAGGCACGTTCGAGGAGTCTCGCCCTACATTTTTCCTGCCATAGAGTTATTATGAATGATGGCTGCGGGTCACGAGTAGCCAGCGGATGATTGAAAGAGAAGTTGGAATCCCACTGGTAATGTCCAGCTATTTGGAGTAGAAGTGAATGAAGGATGTAGAACGGTACCTTGAAGTCCCCGTGCTAAACGTTAGTCACAAGATCTGAGGTGAAGGCCCAGGTGACAGCTTATTCGGAGTAAAGGTGGACGATGCTTTAGTTCCTTTAAGGTAGAGAGTTGTCGAGGCCACAGGATATCCATCCCAAAGTCACAATATCCGGGGACAGCGTGGAAGTTTTCAAAATGAACACTCAAAAGAGCTGCAGCACACGAACGTGGTTCATTAGCGTCAATTCGCGAATGAAGGAAGGGGTCATTAGAACATATCAGATATTCCCGCTGCCGCTTGCGGGCCCTACTTACTTTATAAAGGCTGAACACCAGCTGTTGTGAATACATTTTCAATGGATGAAATTTTTATTTCTGCATTCGTTGCACAGATCCC
Organism: Nidularia pulvinata; assembly: GCA_036937195.1. Classification (NCBI taxonomy): domain Eukaryota; kingdom Fungi; phylum Basidiomycota; class Agaricomycetes; order Agaricales; family Nidulariaceae; genus Nidularia; species Nidularia pulvinata. The sequence continues at coordinate 3,147 of JASFDH010000105.1, read as the reverse complement.
ACTCTCTGCAGTACCGAATGTGGAGCAGAAGGAGCCAGAAAAAGAGAGAAGCGTCTTCTCTACACTATATTGACGACCTGCAGTTACAATGAATCTTTTGCAAATATTCCAGGAAAGTTTGAGGACTAACAGCACAGTCCGATTCCGGTCATTCCATAAAAATTATATAATTTTGAGGACTAATGTGATCTTATAAATGAGCCAGAGGTGAGTTAACGGAAGATAAGTTGTTTTAAAATATTCAGCAAAGTCTATGTAATGTAAATATATCTTTGGTCATAACGCATACATAATATGTGACTCACAGGTAGAGCTGGACAAAAGAATGAGGTACAGTCGGCTGTACACAGCAGGTACAGCCCGCTGTAACTCTCTTCAAGTGACAACAGTGTAGCTTATAGACTGCAGAACAGATAAACAATATGTATATAAGCTGATCAATCCACAGAGAGCTCCTGACCGCCGGGGCATTGTTTTCCTCACCGAGCCGTTCCACGCCTCATACCTATATTTGGCTCGGTGGAGCACCCGTCAACAGAGAGCTCCTAACCATAGGGGGATTATTTATATAACGGCGAAGACCTCTCTATGGGCTGAACCTCACCTGACCTCAAATGCCATATTAGAACTCACTGATTTCTCGTTAACAGAGAACTCTTCGCCGTGAGATTAACATTATGTCTACAGAGAGCTTCTAATGATTAGATTAATACTGAGGAATGGAGTGGTGGCCGTGATTCCAATTTGAATAAAGTTCCTTCGACGTCTACAAAACTGACATACGTGGAACATCCAGTCATGATATGCCCCCTTCGTACTAGAATTTGCCTCCACTGCGAATTTAGCTTGCGATTTATTTCAATATGAATACCAGTTGTCGCTATCCAAAGACGAGTTAGATTAAATATGAGAGCCGCGTTACGATCCTTATTTTGAGCGTCGAAGTCAGGATTGGCTAGGGAGAGCGCTGCTATGTTTCCAGCTCCGGCGACGACGTTCAACCCACCTTTAGAAAAAAGCGAGAGAACGTACCCAGATAGAAGATCGATAAACAGCAGTGTAATGGATTGCTGTGATAACTCCGAAGTTGTTTCCTCCGCCCCTGAAATAACGGGTCAATAAAAGTGGAAGATAGATATTGAAGACAAATAAAGGATACCTTGAGATCGAAGAAAAGATCAGAGTTTGAGATATTGGCCAAAGTGATGATTTGTCCAGTAGGTGTAACAACCTCAAACCCGAAAACTGTGTCGATAGAAAGGGCGACTAGCTTGGTAACCAACGAATACCCACTGTTAAGAGTGAACCCGCCAACACCTGTATCCAATACACGCCCGCCAGCGATGTTAACATTGTATGAGTTCCACGGCTGCATAGACCTGCTCCCCTCATTGATCGGTGTTGACGATGGCGACATTAGTATTGGGATCATATGTAGTGAAGCTAGGTGTTTGAAATAATTCGAAGCTGTAAGGGAAAATCTGTGATAGGAGCCTCAACGCTCAGGTAGGGAAAAGCAGGATACGCACCATTCTAGTGAGATTCTGCTTCTTTCCTTGCTCGACACTGCAAGTTCCATCCGTCGCGCTCGAAAAGTAAGCATAGAATATATCACCAGCATAAACTAATAAGCCTACAACATGGCTTCAGAAATCATCAAAGCATAAGATGGATGATTCCACATAACTGGATAGTTCACAGCTGGAGCTGGAGATATCGCAGCAGCAATCGCCTTGAACGTTGCACCGTATCCAACTGCCGCCCTGGAAGAAGGACCCATGAGAGCGAGCAGAAAGCATAATACAACGATGGAGAGTGCTGTGAAAATATTTTATATCAGTGACCGCAGACCAAGGTCATTCTTTACAGTGAACAGACTGTCTGTTCAGAAAGGAGAGTTCATAGATGCGGGGGGATAGCTGGTGATTGCTGCACGGGCAGGGATCGGATTATCTGGAAGCAGTTGCGCGGAGCAGAGGAACTTGAAGATGTACGAGCTGAAGCTGAAGGCCAATGTGTCGTGCTCGCGCTCAAGGTCTGAGTTGAACGTTTGAACTTTAAGATTGAACGTCGCCTTCAAGAGAGGGCGTGACTGGGGGTGACTAGCATGTGCAGTACCAACGACTTACGTAGTTGGCAGATATTAGGGTAGCTCACAGTAGCGTTTTTTTTTGGTTATTTTTGACTCATTTTTGAGTTCAATTTTACTTCAATTTTGCTGTCAAATGAAATAAGTTGGTATTAAAATTGAACTAAAATTGAAACAAAAAATGAACGAAAATAGGCTACTGTGAGTCACCTCTGTTCAGAAAACGTCAAAATTGAATGAAAGTTGAATTTTCACAATGCCATTTTTTGCCGGCACCCCCGGCATTATTTGGTCTCCGCTAAATTTCGTCTATCAGGACTCAGGACTTAGCCACAAAAGCACCAAGGCTTTCTGTTGCGACAGTCATCACAAGTTCTCCAGGAACCCTGAAAATCAAAATATTGGTTCAAAAAATAGATTGAAAATTGCTCAAGTTCACTACATCAGACTGAAATATTCTAGAATAAGGTGTATACTACATAGCAGGTACTTTGTAGAATTGAATGAGGCAGCAGCTATGGGGGACAATATGGATAATGGAAGGGTTGACTCAGGATCAAATGAATATGGAGGCAACAGTGCAGAAGGAGCAGGAAAACAGGGCAAAGGGCATAATAGGAGAGGGGAGTGAGTGAAAGGGAGGGAATGATGATGTTAGCACTTGTAGTGTTAATCATCACAAACCTAGAGCTCATGCAGGATGTTACTTAGCTTATTTCATGTCCCCCATTGACAGGGAAGTGCTCTCTCCAATTGCAGCTTTGCCCTACACAGTGGTGCCCTTGACATGGTATAGCAGCAGACATACAAGACCTTGAGTGATGCACTCAGGAGTGCAGGAGAGGTGTGCACAGAGGATGTTTGTGGATGGCCAAGTTGTGAGGCTTGGGGAGATAGGGTGGAGGCCATAATGGTGGGAACTGGAGAGGATGTGGTGACAACAGTCAACATGATGGAGGAAGGTGGGAAAGGTTGAACATAGGATACATAGCCCAGCCACCAAACATGAATACAGTGGAGGTTGAACTTAAGGAGAAAAAATGAAACTGAAAATTGAG
>JASFDH010000104.1:0-37155 GCA_036937195.1 Nidularia pulvinata | reverse complement strand
ACCATAGCCGCCAAGCCACCTAACGTCAATGCCAACGCCATCGTCGGGCCAGGTCTCAGCGAGCTCGGGTTCAGGGATGGCGCCTCTCCTCTCGGCGCCTTCGGAGTCAGCATCGGCACGGAAATGACGGTAGTGCCGGGACGCATCCTTCCCCCGCCCGGGATTGCCTACGGCCAAGGGACCCCGCGCGTAGACGACCGCGCCAGCTGGAACCTGCGGGACGTCAAGTTTGCTAAGGGAGGGCGACTGGAGAACTGGGCGGTCCTAGTGATTCTCGATGGGAACGGCAGGGATGAGTTCCAAAGCCCCACAGATCCTGAGCTGCGCAGCGTCATTCAGGGGTTCTCGAGGATGTGCGGTACGAGCGGGATGACTGTGGATAGGAAGGAGCCGCCTGTTCTTGCCGCACGCTTGCCGCCGAAGGATCGCACGGACCCGACGCGCGCTGCGGCTATTGATGCAATTAGGAATGCGTTGAAGAATGGTCTGAAGTCGAAGCCGACATTAGTTATGATTATTCTGTCGAATGGCGACAAGCACATCTATTCTGGTATCAAGCATCTTTGTGATTCGTATCTGGATATTGGTGCGTTCTTGCAACCATTTGTTCTTCACAGCGCTTATCCTTGTTTTCAGCTACCGTGTGTGTGCACTCTAGCAAAATTCGAAAGGAAAAAGGTTCGTTCTGGAGTTGTTATATTCGCTATCCGCGTTTATTCATTGTGTTATGCAGGTCAACTACAGTACTATGCCAATGTGGCTCTGAAGGTGAACATGAAGATGGGAGGTGCTAAGTAAGTAGCTTTCAAACCGTCGAGCTAGTACCGCGTCTCACTATATAACAGCCATGTCCTGGATCCCCGGAGCATGGACTGGCTTCTGAAGGCCCCAACTATGATTGTCGGCATCGATGTTACTCACCCAGGGCCAGGGAGTGTCAAGGGGACGCCTTCCATCGCTGCTGTCGTCGCCAGCACTGACCGTACCTTCGCACAATATCCAGCAAGTATGGAAATTCAGGAAACGAAGAAAGAGGCGTGTCTGCTCCTTCTTGCCCTTGTATTATGTACTGATGAGTCTTCAGATGGTCACCAATTTAGCAGGAATGATGAAAGAGCGTTTGGATTTGTTCAGGAAGAAGAACAGTGGTGCCCTTCCAGACCGTGTACTCGTTTATCGTGATGGTGTTTCCGAGGTACACCTCTGCTCACGCAAACTTAGGCCTTTTCTCACCTCTTTGTATACAGGGTCAGTTCCTCATTGTGCTAGCTGAAGAGCTGCCAGCCATCAAAGCAGCGTTCAGGAAATTCGACACTCCTCAGAAGCCATATCGGCCCAAGCTTAGCATCATCATCTGCGTGCGTTCATCGTCCAATAGCTAAGAGCTTTATCATTCTAACATGCAAATTGGAACAGGGAAAACGCCATCACACTCGATTCTATCCGACTGAGGCGGAGAATGCTGACCACAATGGGAACCCTCGCCCTGGCACCGTCGTTGATAGAGGTGTAACTGCGATCTATGACTTCGACTTCTTTTTGCAAGGTATGGTGTCTATCTTCAGCCACAATGCGCACGATTTGCTTACGAGAATTTGTGTATAGCCCATGGCGGTCTACAAGGAACTACTCGACCCACACATTATTACGTCGTCCATGACGAGATTGGCTTCAAGGCGGACGAGCTCCAGGGCCTCACAAATTCCGTCAGCTACATGTTCGCGCGCGCAACGAAGGCCGTCAGTTTGGTGTCGCCTGCATATTATGCAGACTTGGCTTGTGAGCGCGGTAGATGCTACCTACATAAACTCCTCCAAGGCATCAGTAGCAGTGGCGGGTCGACCGCCAGTGGATCAGAGGAGCAAGTCATGCAAGAAGCACGCACCCTCTGGCATGGCGGCGTTTCGGGGGCCGCTCTCAAGGACACTATGTTCTATCTGTGATTTTAATACTTCGTTTTCGTTCCAACACTCTCCATATACGTCTCCACTACCACCTACCATTGCCTCCATGATTTGTCTCTGGATATGTATTCGCGAATGAGCATTGTGTTTTACTATTACATACGTACAGGTATGTAGGACAAAATGCCGCACCTTGTATTATTATCAGAAATGGAAGGATACCTATTTATGATGACTCGAACTAACAACTGCGCTCATGGCAGGGTTGGAAGCCGTCAATAATCTGACTCAAACAACGTCGAACCCGCAGTCCTTTAGGGTTCGTTGTCGAGGAAGAGTAACAGAAATCACGCATTTGTTACCTATCGGGGCAAATCAACATCATACTCGGTGACCCTCAGGCGCTTGGACTCTGAAGGGTGCAGCCATGGCGCAGCTGCTTACCGCTTCTTCTCACTTACCTCCTACTCTCTTCCTCTCTTCCTACCCCTACTCATCCCGGACATATCTCAGCCATGATGGCCAGTATCATGAGCTATTTCGGAAGTCGCAAAGACCCTAAACAGTCAGCACGAGAAGCTATTGTGACGCTGCGGCAACAGTTACAGATGATTGAGAAGAAGGAGGAATATCTTCAGAAGAAGATCGGCGACGAGTTGAAGAAGGCCAGAACGAATGCCGTATCAAATAAGGCTGGTGCGCATCTGGCTTGTATGGCTCCTTGTCGAAGGTCTGCTCCTGACGGCTATGGCTATGCCATTGTAGTTGCTACTGCTGCTTTGAAGAGGAAGAAAGCATTCGAGGTCGAGCTAGATCGATTAACTGGGACACGATTTCAACTGGAAATGCAAGTGAACACGCTAGAGTCCGTGAATCTGAACGTAGAGACAATGGGTGCAATGAAGAAGGCTTCAGATGCATTGAAAGTTATCCACGGCAATCTGTGAGTACTTCTCATCCTGAGCTCTTGCACGAGGGTGCTATTAATGCACGTATCATGCAACAGTACACTGGATAACGTCGAGGATATAATGTCTGACGTGAACGAACAGCGGGCACTGGCGGACGAGGTCGCAGCGGCGATCGCGAGTCCCGTGTACGGCGATGCCATGGACGAGGTGGGTGTGTTGATGCATTACGTCATTCATGAACTTACATTTCTTCCGAAGGACGAGCTCAAGGCAGAATTGGAGGAGCTGGAGCGGGAGGAGCTGGACATGCGGCTGAGCGAAGCGGATCATGCACCCGTCCATTTACCACCAGGATCAGTCAGGCAACCAGAGAGTAAGTATTTTTTTTAATGCTCATACATCAAGAACACTAGCTCATCATTTCTCCAGAAGTTCAAGCACCAGCAGACGACGAAGCGGCGCAACTCAGAGAGTTACAAGCATCTTTGGCAATGTAGCCACCCTTTGTCTTTTCTCTAATGTCGTTCCTCCTTCGTGAGCACTTTGGATTCGCTCCCCTTCTTCTCGCTGCGTTCTCACTGTCAATCGCGTTGTATTATATCTATTATCCATTAGCTGAGCAGACAATGTACGTTTGATGATAATGACTGTTTTGATTTGCTGTCATATATAGATTAAGGAAGAGGCTGATGCTGCGAAGAGATAGATTTAGATTATGGAATACATTAAGAAACCTCGTAGATATTAGAATGCAGGCTTTTGTTACTGGATTGTGCAGACATTCAGAACTACGGATTCCTGAGAATTAGACGTAAGACTGACGGCAGAACATCCAAATGGGGAGTGTGTTTCTCCAGGGCCAAGAATGCGATGACTTTAAAGAGCATATAAGGGGAGCGCATGACTCCAAATCTCCTACAAGATAGCTAAGTACGTGCTTCTTTTAGCATAGCTGCGATTCTCGTCTTTGAACGCCTAGGAGCAGCCGTGGAAGGGCAAGGTTATAAAGAGGATCCACTCCTGTTACAGGACGGCTAGAGTGCACAATCAGGACCGTGATCACGATGCTGGCGTTCCACAAGGACGTTCAAAAACAAACATGGGCTCTTTCTACCACAGAAATCGGTCCTAATTACTCCAAATTTCGGGAGCAGCTGATCCCATAAGAGGCCTCTTGTGGTTCTTCCTCGCCGAGCTAGCGGGGTGTGTCCTTTTTGAAGTAGCTACGATCTTCATAAACATCGAGAAGTAGCCATAGAAAGAGAAGGATTATGCTGCAGGCTTCCCCTTCATTGTTGTCCAAAAGGGAGGGTAGAAGAAAATTATTTGGACTCTGCGCTGTAAAAGCACATCGTGGTGGCAGAAGAGTGAATAATGAAATGTCTCTATTGTTGACCTGCATATTTGGGATATCTTTTGGAGGACAAGGAGCCTGCAACAGCCTAGGGGATCTTTAGAGTGACATTTGAACGGAGATCGAACCTCAAAACCTAGAATTCGTACACGCGTATTAGATTCGACTCAGCAAAGACGATAAAAGTTAAAAACACCCCTTACCCTCCAACCATACGCACTGAATATTGAACCTCTATCCAACCTCCAATCTCCCGCAATCCCGGCACACTATACCCCAGATCTCTCCCCACCACCAATAGTGGTAAAATATCGAATAGAAACTCCTCCGGCAATGACCCGGACAGACCCAGCAGCTGTCACTACATTCCTAGCTGAAAGCTAGCCACTTGACACGAAAGTAGGACAAGTTCTGGAATTATCCTGCAGAATTTACGTGACCTTCAGGAGATTTGATAGTGAAGGGCATTTATAAAGGATGAAGTTCGTATGAACAGGTGGATCATAAGTCTTATCCCGCATAATGATAATGCTTTTCGAGGTAGTGCTCAGTGACCAGTCATAGAATCAGATCAGGAAGAACCGCGTGACCATCACAGTAAAGGTTTAGTGGAGTGACAAGTCGGAATACGTCACAACGTCTGGTTCTCCCAGTCAACTTTTCGTCTCATTATCAACTTCACTGACCACTCGCAATCCAACTCGAATATTTAATCTCATAAATCCCTTATAATCCTTCAATAATAGCCTAAGGACCTCAGGAAATCCGTTAGAATCGGGTACATTCAGATTTACACTCTGAAACCCAGGTAGTGTTTATATCATTTGCCTTTCACAGATCTTCGAATTTCTCGACTGCTAAAGCTTGCAGGTAGTTAAGGAAATGCATGCGTGTCTATTCATACCTGAACTGCTGGCTAATGTATTTCAACATTTACGTGATGGACGTCCAGATTGACTGCTTCCGTACCGTCCACAGCTTGAACCCTTGGAATGCTCTGGAGAGGCGACGTTGGCCAGACTAGCAAGGACATGTAAAACATTCCACGAGCCTGCGTTAGATCTACTCTGGCAGTTCCAAACATCTATAAAACCTCTGCTACTGCTCCTGCCCGCGGACACGTATACACTGAATAAGATTCCACATGCTGATTGGTCGACACTGGTATGTACTTCGGACGAAAACCTTCCGCTATTGACTGAAATAGCTTTCCAAGAGATTGAAAAGAGACCTTCGGCCTCAATATTTCGAAAGAGTTAACTGTACCGATATCGAATTAAATTAATGACTGTTGAAGCCCTAATCGATAGTCATCGTGTCCGTCTGGATACTCCATTTCTCTCCTTGCCATGGTCACGTAAGCCATTTACTGGCTCATTGTTACCCAACCTTTCGCAGTCAACAATCTCCGCTAATTACTTCAAGCATTTGGCCATATTCCCTCGTCTGCTTTTTGGAGCTGCATTACATTCCTTACGCATAATCCTCCCGAACGAAGAAATCCATCCTTGGGAAGATATAGCAGCCCTCACGAGGCCCCTATGTTCAACATTATCTCGGTTCATCTTGGAGACTGTCGATGTAGAGCAGTTTCCAGAAACGTTGGAAGTGTCGAAGAATCTCATGAGCTTGCTGCTTGATTTTCGGGTTATCAAGACCTTACAGTGCCGGTATATCGACGTTACGACTGCTGCATTATTCCACCTTCCTTCGCTCCCAAATCTAAGCGAGCTCGCTATCGCTATCGACGAGCTAACTGCAGAAGAGTTCTTTGCTAGTTCAAGGTCAGCTGTCGGCCAGTTTTCAGTGCTGGAGCAATTGAGCATAGTTTGCCCGACTATGCGTGTCTGCATATCGCTCCTTCGTGCCGGACACTTTAACCAAGTCAAATCCATGACCTTGGAATGTGATTTGTGCGATCCATGGGATTTGGAAGTTTTATCAGACGCCCTCCGTACAAGTCTTCCGCATTTCAAATTGGAATCTCTTTCGCTCTTCCACACGCCAGTAGAAGATGAAGAAGAATATGGGAATGCAGCTACACGGCTTGTCGTGAACTGGAATGTCATCAGTCCTTTGCAATCGTTCTCCAGCTTGTCAATATTGAAGATTGAAAATTGCCATTCTGCTGATCTCGACGACTCCTTCCTGAGAGATATCTCAGCCCATTGGCAAATCTTCGGATCCTGTATCTCAGTGATCGTTCTCTAGGACCTGTCCATCCTAAAATGACGTTGTCAGGCTTTCTTTCTCTCATTGGATCTTGCTTGAAACTCGAGGAACTTACCATTCGTCTCAATGCTTGTATTGTCCCTTCTTTTGCCCAGTCTGGCGAAACTATTCCTCATTCCAACCTTCGCTTGCTTAATGTCTGCAGTTCTCCCGTCTGCTACCCTGATGAAATTGCTGGGCTATTCTTAATTGCATTCCCTAAATTGAGATTCTTCTCTCATTGGTGGGCACTTTGGTCTGAATCCTATATTTCCCAGCTTCCTGGTTCGGGATGGATTAGCGCATCTAGGTGGCGGAAAGTACAACACACCATTGAGCTAGTTCTCCAGAATCATAGAAGCAGAAAGGACGTATGATAGTGACTTCTTTGTACAACTATAGTCAATGTGGATATTATATCTGTACTGTTCAGGTTATGTCGTAGAAGTACACTGCCCAAGCCCCTTGTCCTCTGACCAGTGCCGTTTAATCTTCCTGAAAATACACTCGAGTATAACATAGACAGGCCGAAGCCACATTAACTAAGAACCCGGGTTGTCGATGCCACAATGACTTAGGGTTCCTATGCAGAAGTTATAAAACATATACTCCAGATCGCAAGACTAATAATTATATGTAGAAATCTTTGACGAAGTTATGACTATGAGCTATATAATTTGACCGAAATCACATCTCTGCGCGAACTTTCGAGCAGTTACATAGTACTGCTAACATGATCTACTCTAAATATGTGGTTTAGTGTCCCCTTTTTACCCTTGTGCTATGGTTTTGCCTTCTCCAATGGCTTCCACTTCGAGTTAGTGAAACCTGCTGTAGAGACAATACTGTCGCCTATTGGAGCCAGGGACTTTAATGAAATCGTTTCGGAGCATGTCCGTTCAGACTGGGAAAGGTTCGCTTTCGGTTCACCAGACACGCCAGAAGTTGCGAGATTGATAACGAGTTTCGATCGTGCATCAACTGAGCATAATGGCTTCCGTGATGCTGCTATCGATGAATTTAAATGATGTCTTAAGAACGGAGAAATATCACCGCTATTTAGCGTTACGGTTTTGGTGTCTGGCTCTATATTCTCTTGGTGGATAGCAGGCTTCTTCACCGAACGATTTGTCGCAACAGGCGGAACAACCAGCTGAGGCTCACAATAACGGGACCGCTGAGAGATAGATATTGCCTCTAGACCGCTGATTAATGCAGAGAGGGGATTAACTTCAGAAGTCAGGGTTGTCGAGCGTTCCGAGGAAGTAGCCTCAAGATCGATAATAGGAACGTCAATATTTTTTGAAGCTTGCATGCGAGGGCGATAACTACTCCGAACGAAGATAAACAATAGTCAAGAAAGATAAAGCAGTACAGATCTGACCTGGGATTCTGGACAATGATTTCGTGCGCTTTCATGACGATAGAGCTGAAATACACTTTACCCCATTCTTCAGCCATTATCGGATCCTTCAAATAAAACCATCCAATTGTTGCTTTATAAGCCAGAGACAGTTTTGAACGATAAGCTCTTTCCTTTTCGACGACGGGTGAAGCATTGTGACGTCTTGAATAAGAAGGGCGTCTAACGGAAGCGTAATCCGCGTCCTTGGGATGGAAGAAGGGGGAAACCTTGAGAAGAAACCCCAAGTAACTTAATGTCTGCTCCGTAGTCACCAAGTAAGTCATCCACTAGAAACGGATGGTGAGGTACAGAAATATCATCATAATAGAAATTATTTACGGTTAATAAATGCGCCACTTTCGACGTTGCTTTGCACAAATATGGATATTGTTGGACCGCGATATTCGCGACCCATAAGTTGATGACTTGAGTCCCGATTTCCACCCGATCTGCGTGGTTTCCCAACTTCTGGCCATCGGGAGCAAACACAAATCTTGTATTCGGAGGAAGTGCATTGATTGGCTGTTTGGAGTTTTTGGCAAAGAGTACGGCCATGGACGTTGATTCGATATGGTCCAGCAACATCAGCTGATATTTCGAGTTCTCCGGCAAACTGAAAACGTGCCAAGAGCTGGGCACAAATGAACTAGGTTCCTCCAATGCAAAGAAATCCTCCGTTACAGACTTGATGAGGGGTTTAAACAAAATTTTCAGCCAAGTTATTGTGGTATCCAACCCATGTTCTTCGTAGACAGCGCCAGCATATGCTTCGAAGAGATCCGCCAGTACCTTAGGAGGGGAGATACCAGTGCCAGGCTTCCAAGCCGCAACCTCAGCTCTATCTTTTCGGTCTAATGAGGCCTGCTTATGGAGACGAAGGTGATGCGCTATACGCCCCAGACTGTCGTTACAGCTTAAGGCTTTTCCTGCAATCTAAAAATAGTACAAAGACAGTAGAATGTACGGTTCATAAGAAAGCTTACCGCAGGATGGTCTACATCAAGAATTTCTTTTTCTATGAGCAACGCACATGCGAGATTTACAACACGGTCTCCGATGAACTCTTGAAGGTCGTTGTTGCTTTGTGAGTTCTTCACGCAATTTCGCGCACGAGAGAGTTGTTTTTCCGAAAGACCAGGAAGATAAAGAGAAGCATTTCGACACCAGTCTTTACGAGAATCCAGGAATTCTATCAGCTTGTTACGAGGACGCGGAGGCATAGATGTCGAAGTGCTTGAACTGATACTATGAAATGGCAGTAACGAATTACTACGTGGCATCAAGCAACGAGATAAAGCCAGAATTCACGAACCCGTTACAGTTACCAACTTGGGGAAATTTCAATGGAACTGGCCACTTTAATTGAGAGATAAAAAATAAGTGGAAAGATTTCAATGAATAGATTGGTGGCTGACGCTCATGCACTGAGTTCGAAGAGGAGTGGCCGCCGGACCACCGGATATCCCCGAAGATGAAGTTGTGCACGTTTAAAACTCCGCGGCGATAGAGTAAGCAGTGAGACTCGGTTGGGACTCCGTCAATTTTCGCTAATCTGTTGTAAACTCTACTCACAGTGACGCATTCTTGCTCATCTGAAATAAATTGGTGGTGCAAGTAACCATTCGTAAGACATAGATACGTGAGTGTAGACACAAAGATGAAGAATTTTTTTCCGAACGAGAATATCGTTACATATCTACTACTAACTAACATTGGAGTTCACAAATCATTGCCACCTTTCAAGCCTGTCTCTGTTGCTTTGCCATTCAGTTTCGATGCAAGATCCAACTTTTCTGTGTCTAGGAATAAGCCTACAGTCGAAGCTTACTGGCCTAGAGTTAAACCCATTTGTAAAATTCGATGAATCTACAGCATGGTTATTTAACTTCAGGACAATGAACGGAACCCTACATTGAACGTACCAGGTATCATTTCTCTTCCATTGCTATCAAGAACAGGCAAAATTTCAAATGCCCAAAGAAGTCTAGAAATATTGATAAATAACGAATTCAGAGCAAGGTGCATGCCTGGACATATTCTTCGCCCAAACCCAAATGGAAGATCAAATTCCTGTAACCTTGGATTCGATGTTTCTATGAAGCGCTCAGGTCGGAAAGATTCAGGTTCAGGGAACATCCCTGAATTTTATAAAGTCATCAATAGCCATTTGAATTGGTGGATACGTGAACAATACCTGGGTCCTGCATGATACCGCTATAACGGGCACAGGTCATCAGGAATATAAACGCGCAGTCGAAGTCGACACACGTACTGGAAATTTGCGAAAATAGTCGATCCCTTAGGGATGAACCTGAAGAATGATTGAGTAAATATTCATATTGCGAAACAACGCAGTAGACGACTTACATCCCGTTATAGACGTCATCTGCCGTTACTGCATGCGGGGTACCACCTAGAATTGGGATGGGGCGCCATCTGGAGGTATATTCAATGAGACTTTAACTGAGATACATTATAAAAGATACCTTAGTGTTTCATATACAATGGCACGAATGTATGGCAAATTTTCTTTGTCTTCGAATTCAGGCATGCGGTCTAGGCCGATTATAACATCGAGCTCTGCTTGTGCTTTTTTCATAACTTCAGGAAAATGAAGCATCCCAACTAGAATTTAAAATTTAATAGTTTTATATTACGCGTTAAAGAGAACAGTTGAGAAACGCACGAATGAATATAGTTAGAGTTCCCGCTGTCTAATGTTTGATGACCAATCAGCATGCGCGATGAGATGATTAAATTGAAATTCTGACTGTTTCTATCCCAGCACCGAAGGGACTCGATACAGCATAGGCTACTTCAATCTCTTTCATACCGAGTTGATTCATATTAGATAAAGTCTGCGCAGTCAGACAATCCGGAACTGTGCCATCCTCCATTCTCTTCTTGACATCGTTGACAAGATGAGTGAGGAATTTGATATCGCGTTGGCGTCTGAGTTCAGGTTCTCGGCGGAACCATTGAAGGGATTGCTATGAAAATAAATTAGATAGGGATTTTTTTGCAATCTGAATGAGAATGAATGGATATACAGGCAGTTTGAGAAGCCATGGCCAAGACTCCACGATGTATTTGCCGGGAATGCTGGGAATAAGAGATAAGCATGCTTCCAGACTCGGTCCGTTGCACTGACTTTACGCTAAGTTGAGCGAAAAAGAATTAGGAAACGGGTGTTAACATTTCTATTAAACGTACCTTGTCAAATCTATACATTCAATAAACCCCTTGTCAAAGCCACCGTATGCAAAAGGTAAAATAACTTACAATCCATAGCATCCATGTTTTCTTTAACAATCCATTCATCAACACTGTCAATTCGTCGACCATAGCTGACAGATACAACCACACTGGCTGCATATCTTCGTGTCCGAGTAAATTTTTAGCTTCTTAAAAGAAGAATAATATGATAGCAACCTTTGTAAATGACGTTCATAGTGGGCAGGATCGCTGAGAAGTTGATGCATGAGTAATTTTGACTCCAGAGACTGAATCTCTTTGTATGTTTCCGACTGTCGAGCGTGAAAACCAGAGTGCAGAACCTACGAGGTTAAATTTAACCAATGGAAAACGTAATTACGGAGTCACGAATAAACCTTTCTCCATCTCCTCCATACATCGTTATTTGGAAGCATCAAGCCTCGTTTGTTATCCGATAATATTTCTCCGCTGTGCACAGCATAAGCACTAATTCTGAGAGCAGTATTAGTATTAATCCTACTTACGCGACAACGAAACGTGGACGACTAGAATATATATCCGAGCGTTTTTCGAGGAGATCCCAAGCATGTTGCGCATTTCCAAGCACTGGTTAAAAATGTCATCGCATGTAGGTAAAGATGGATTGAAGCTCAAATATATACCAATGATAGGAGAGGATCCCAGGAAAATCGAAACCACCGATCCTATATGCAACATAATAATAGGTCATTATTAGGAGTGCTAATGAATAACGGATGTATGCAACATAAGACATACCATACTGCTTGTTCCATTCAGCGAACTTCTTCCACGGCTTGATACTTGGGAGCTGATGTTGATTACCGATGAAGGGAAGACCAAGAGGACCTGGAGGCATAGATTTGCGCAGGCGATACCACTTGATAACATAGTAAAGAAAGTAAGCAAGACCAAATGCTACTGCTGGGTGGCTGAACAGGACTGCCATAGTGGATTGACGAAGGGAGTGACCATCAGAATCCATGAAGAACATCGTGGTCCTTATGAGAGAATACTCTGCCTGGTACAAGTACTCCATGAGAACGGTAATGTGTCCAGCCGGCATTAGATAACCATGCCGCAAGATATCTTCTCAGCGTCAAGGGATAAATACTTTAAGAGCAGATGTCTGAGACGTCGTAGAAATTGGTTGAACAGTCCAGGAACATCCTGAATTCTGCCCCAAGTTCCCTTAAGGTGTTTAAGATTTTAATCATGGTACGAGAGCTGGACTGGCCATTTGAAGTCGAGTGGCAATCGACAACATGAGTGAGATAACAAAAACTCGAGTCCGACTCGGAATTCGACGCTAGGATATGCTGTGTTTGGTTTGGCCTGGTTGACAAAGCAACGGAGCGGCGGCCCGAAACGCGGATACCCGTGTCTTCATCGTCATCCGCCGCGTCTACTAGCAGGTCACAATCGATTCATTCGCAGTTTCGACCGAGGCGGCATGAATGTACTTGTATATTCAGGACCTGAAGTCCTCAAGACTTCCTTGACTTATACGCTTTCGACTCTTCGTTCCATCCTCCTTCCTCATTACGCCGTGCAGCCGATCAGTTTGCAAGCTCTTTCGACCCAGCCCTGGCATGCCACTTGCGCCCTCCTCGTCTTTCCTCGATGCAACGATCGGTTTCGATCTCCAACTAGTAAGGTGATTCAAGAGTATGTCGAGGCCGGAGGTGCCTATCTAGCGCTCGGGACTGGGGCAGAATATACACCGCGCGCGTTCGGGCAGGGCAGCACAGATTTGAGTTCTGTTACTGCTACAAACCAGTCACTCAAGTTCTATGACAAGACTAGTAACAGCTATATACATCCATATCTTCACGCTGGAGGGGACGTGGCCCCATCCAGATTGATTACTCTAAAGACATCGAAGGGTGAGCTTGTAAAGTTCATCTACGAGATCGGCAGCAATCCCTTTGACGGGTTCGAGGCGTGGAAGGGTGCGGAAGTATTAGCTAAAAATGTCGGCGGTGGGGCAGATGGAGCTATCGCAGGGGTCATCTTCGATGTTGGAACAGGTGCAATTGCTCTATGGGGACCAAGTCTAGAGTATTCACTCGTCGAGGAGCCAGCATCCAGCTGCCTGGCATCGGAAACGTTGACCATTCAACAAACTGACTCCTGCGAAAAGGATAGAGTCGAATTGTTGAAGAATACACTGCTTCGGTTAGGTATACAACTACCTTCTGAGCCAGATCGAACTATAACACGCCCTCTTCCACAATTCCTCACCTCGATTCCGTCCAAACCCACAATCGTGTCTCAGATAACAAATGCGATCACGTCGCCCTCCCCTGGCTCTCAGTTTAGCATTTTCAAAGACGCGAATGATACGTTCTACTTCTATCAACTGGCAGAGAGCTCGAAACTTTTGGAAGAGGCGCGTGCTAAATCGACAATTCCCAGTGACCCTTCTACCTGGCAGCCAAAGGACGTCATAATCTATCCGAATGGAGAGCTTCCTAGCCATGAGCAGGCTCCACTCTTCAATCTCGGCTCGTACTACAGCTCTCTTGCCAGCTCCCGTAATGAGAACTCTCGTGTGGTAGATGGCTGGGGATGCGGTGAAGCCCTGCTGTACGGCGAAGCTGTCACAAGTACTCAAACTATGTTAGATAAGTAAGTGTCAATCTCGTCAAATTCCTTCTCATCTCATCAAGGATAAAGGAATCCCCGCCTCCTCTCCGCGCTACCTACGCCTCTTCTTTCTATTGCGTCATATCAGCTAGCCGGTCGCGGTCGCGGAAGCAATGTATGGCTATCACCTTCGGGCTGTCTTCAGTTCTCTCTTCTTCTACGCGTTTCTCTGACCCAGCTTCCTACGAACAAACTGGTATTCATCCAGTACCTATTCGCATTAGCAGTGGTAGAAACATTTCACGGTGATAGTATGTTGGGGAAGAAGGGAGAAAGGATCCGTCTCAAGTGGCCGAATGATATTTACGCACTCGTCGGTACAGGAGAAGAGAAGAAAAAGATTGGTGGTATTCTCGTTAATACGAGCTTCTTAGGAGGAAATATCGATATTGTAATTGGTGAGCCGCTATTCCTAAATTTTTCTAACGTGCCCGTAATTATTTCAACTCAGGATGTGGACTGAATATTCTCAATTCTCCTCCAATAACCTCTGTCTCGCAGCTTCTCTCGCCAGAAGAAAGGCATTCTCTGTCCTTAGAGCACACAGCTGCTGTTATAATGACCACATTTGAAGGAATGTGGAAAATCTTCCTGAAGGAACGCGGGTCTTTCGACTCTTTCATGGGTCTCTACCTCCAACGATGGCTTCATTCGTTCGTCTCCCGTGCTGAGGTTTACATTGTTCGATTCTCATACTTCTTTTAAATATAGAGATCAGTTGGTAACTCTCACCACAACCAAGCCGCACACTATGGCCCGCATTATTGGCATAACTGCAGACCATGGGCTTCTTAGGACGATGCCTGAGCGAACAGGCTGGTCTCCTTCTGAAAGACAGGAATATATTGACCTTCAACCTGATGGGAATAGCTTTGATCTAATGGCTGGAATGATAAAGGCGAAGTCATGAAATGCGGTATTTAATGATTAAACCCCAATGAAAATACTATTGAACAGATAGAATGGTTCCAGATAGTATGTGATCGCGCAAACAAGATCTGGTAAGGTTTGGGCGAAGGCTCCTGTAATTGCTTCAGTTCAAGAGCTGTTTGAGTTGTATCTCACAGGAATATGATTGTTTACAGCTGGTCCAGAAACCGGAGTCGCAAAATCGCGAAACCAGCTTTGGGATTTTTGTTTACATATGGAGCGTAGCCAAACAGAACACGCTTAATGATATCCACTATTTAATTGCTTGCTCAGCAGATGACCGTGTCAACAGGCTGTTAGTGGAGCGGGAAGGGATCGAAATGGGCACTCACTGCAGGGAAATTTCCCCTTTAAGATTGCTTCTATTTGGCTACGCTCCAAACGTAAACAAAAATCCTGAAGCTCATTTCGTGATTTTGCGACTCCGGTTTCTGGACCAGCTGTATTTCGTTTAAAAATTTGACGTTGTGTTTTACTTGACATGTCTCACTCTGAGATTCCATCATGTCAACGCAGTGCACCTGTGACAAGTAACGCGATGATGCAAATATGTTACCTGGTTCGGCAGGGATGTCGGCAGGTGCACAGCCATTACCGACCAATTGCAGTGCACTGGCGTCACCAGTGGACCTTGAGATTGGACGCTCACCAAACGCTCGGTTTCTCTGCTTTTTTCTAGTTTAATCCTCAGTAACGAAGAGGCACTCGTTGAATATGTCGGATGTACTACCTCCAAGGCCAAAGGAGTCGGAATCCGAGGACTCTCTAGCATCCTATTTCGATAGAAGCGCTTCAACGGTCCAGAGTTATACCAACCGGTAAGTAACAGTAGATTCGTCGCCCTACGTCGACCAATATGCATTCATATTGCTCTTTGGAATAGCTTTGAAAAAGACTATGCTCGGCCACTTCTCGATATTTGCAAACTGTACTTTGGTGAACGACCAATATCGGCGGTGAGGGGTACTTTCCAAGGCAAACAAGTTCAATCGGTTGAACTTGGATCCAATACAGACATTCATTGCGATATTTTTTCTGCTTAGTGTTTTCCCAATATTGTCATTTCTGTAAGGAAACCCTCGCTATGAATGTCTAGTGTATTCTAATCTGCCTTACCTAGACTTTCCTCTATATTAGCCGTCGTCATGTTCGTGATTACGGCCCTTATTGCTCTCCTCTTTGCATCAACATTTGTTATACTGCTTCTCGGTATGTATAGGTTCAGCCGTTGCAAATTTTGCCACAGGTTTATCTCTGCCATTTGCAGTATCGTTACTTTGTTTGACTCTCTTTGCTATCGTTTTCATCTCTGCATTCCTTACGGTCTTCGCGATCTCTGCATATTTCTCTATACGTCTTCTGCTACTTGTGCGTCAGCACGGTACACCTGGGATATCGGGCTGGTTGGAAGAAATTAAACACCGCGTCCTCGGTATAAAATCCAGAACTCCTCCAAAACAGGCGCCTGTGAACGGTACTTTCGTGCCAGGCAGTATAGCGGCCGCTATTAAAAAAAACGAATCTTCGACAGAGGCTTCTCACTCCTCAGTTGAGAAGAAACATGATTAATGAATACTATCACAAGTACATCTGTTTTTGAGCTGTATCTGTGAGCCGTCTTCCTTTCGATAGATGTACATCCTCAGACTAATGTTGCATTGGAGCCTACAGAATCTGTGCAATAGATGCCTGTCTATAATATATCTTCCGTCATTGAACTCCGCTTTCTTGTCGGCCTATTTATAATCTTTGCGCTACACGATTTTCGATCGTTCAAGACCATCGCAATGCGAGTCTCCTGAATATATAAAAGCTATATCCTTTTCATAGGAGGATAAGTTGGGGGGTGTCAGTGCGCAGAGCCGTTACCGTCCTTCTATGAGAGGCGTAGAGGGATTGGTGATTCTCAAATGTATGATCACCTATATTTAACTTTCTGATGTCGTGCATACATCGTAAGCCGCTGAAACGCTGACATGCAGCACTATCTAACCTCCGCATCCACGGGAGCCCTCAAGTTGTTATCCTGCCTGGTAGATCAAGATCAATATAATGCTCATTAACAGCTTCAGCAGTAAGTACCCCGAGCAGCTTCCTTAATAAACCCAATACCGCAGTGAAGTCAAGGCTTGATTCAGATTGCACTGCATTCTGTTAGCGCTACTTATAGATCGCAGTAGGGAACCGAAGTTGTGACACATGCATAGTCGAATTAAACACGACTACATACGAAAGCCTAATCTTCGGTTATACGTGTCCTGAGACTGCGCTGCACATTATTGCAAGGTATATATATTCACGATTACAAAGTGATTCCTTACTGCATCGCATCTTAGAAGAACAATCTCACTCAGAATCACATGTTCATTCTACTTCCGAAAAGTCGGTTCATCTCCAGATTCAGGAGCACCCATGCCAGTTGCTTGGCGGTTTGCAAAATCTTTAAACGTGTCACCAAGCTCTATGTTGTTACTGTAAGACATTGTCTTTCTTCCCTCTTCCAGACATCGCTGATCGCTATTCCTAGCATACAAATGCCTTCGTCTCCTTCACAATAATTCTTCCGACTACAAGTTTTGCGTGCGTTACAAACATTAAAATTTTGCAGTAATCTACCTTAGAAATTGATAAAAGGATAGAATCATTCTACAGCGAATCTCATTGCTCTGCAGAACTACATTTTTCCTATGTTGACATCTGTTCTTACAGATTTGATCCTGCGTATGTACATCTCATTCGTGATATTCATCCATGTTTCTGGGTCTTACATTATCCATTATCCGCTCATTTCCTGGCTCTCTCGGCTTCTATTGGATTTGCGATCATGTTCGCATCGCATTTCAACGTAGCTTCGCCTATCTCCAAATTCTGTGTCTCGGACAAAAGTCTATTAGCTGAAAGTTTATCCTACATTACATTCAAGATGAAACGTACAAATGAAATGTTGCACAGAAAATCCATAGCTCTGCTTAAGCAGGACGATTTCTCCTTAAATGGAATTATCCCAGCTACATGGTTGACAAGGAAGCGACAGTCATTCATCGCTTCCAGTAAACTCACATTCGACAACGAAGGATGGCTTATAATTCAAGGTCATTCTGAAAACTAACAAGCTCGGGAAATTAAATGTGGAGAGTGGCAAGTACGAGTTTAGAGTTTAGAGATTGGGACAGAAATATTTTTGTTCCTCCTAGTAAATATAGTTTGTCCCTTGTTCTAAAATTAACTACATGCAGTACAATTGATCGCTAAGTAGGTGGTATAACTACGTGGTCTTCTATCTTCCTGCGCCTACGGAAAGTCTACGGTACGAAGTCGCGTATGCCGCATTTACGGGCTCCGAAGTTGAGCCGGATTTGTTGAAATCGTTGAGCGCTCGGCTATAGCATGCTGCTTCCGAGGAAAAGGCATTTGCTCGGTGGGTCGCGCTGTCAGATGCATTTCTGTCGGCAGAAGCAATATCTTCTGATATCTGATATAAAGGTAGGAGTTTACGCAGCAATACCGAATATACTCGCACCTTCGCCATGCACAAGGTATCCTTATTCCTCGCAGCGTGTTACGTCGCATTTCGGACTGTCTCCGGTCAATCAACAGCTTCACAATATGGCCAGGTAAGCCTGCGCTTATAGGAGAAACATAACCTTATGCTCTCTCAAATTTAGTGCGGTGGCATAGGATGGACCGGCGCAACACTTTGCCCATCAGGGTGGTCTTGCACAGTGTCGAATGCTTATTACTCTCAGTGTCTTCCGGGTGCTGCTACTTCAACTGCTTCAACTTCTGCTGGAGGAGGATCATCATCCAGCCCTCAAGGGCCATCCACGACGAGCACAGCTTCTGGAGGCTCTTCAACTCTTGCGCCAGGTTACTCCTTCATCCGCGCGGTCGTGAGTATATATGATACACAACCTTACAATTATTACTGACAAGTTATTCTTCCATAGGAGGATCCTAATTTCCACAAATATCTTCAATCAGAAGTCATCAATACTGCATCGGATGCAGTCCTCGGCGATCCCAGTACTGCGGCTCAGTTCCAGATTACAGGAGGACAGCTCATCCAGAACGCTGGAGGGAAACCTCTTTATGCCATCGTAGAGCCACGCGCCAATTCTACCGTCGTCAAACTCAAGGTCACATGGTCGGCAAGTCCTGCTACTTCAGGAACTTTCGTGTTTAGTGGAGATACTGTTGAATGGAGTACTCCATCAATCACTAGGCCCCAAGATAATGTCCGTTTCGTTTCGTTCGCTTCTTTCCATTACTCGTTGTGCTGAGTAATTTCACTTGAAACAGGCATGGCTGGTATGCCCTGATGCCAGCGGAAACCGCGATCTATATGTGAATCTTGGGGCATACGACTACATGACTCCTGCAGGGTGTGCTGATGAAACAATTCATGCGTATACGGGAGCCACTGCTACTGCGTAACCTGAAAGCACGAAGTATGGGTAGACTGCGAGAAGAATACTAGTCTTAGGCACAAAGATTTCCAAGTGTACTCATCCTTGACTCATTCCATGGTCATCCTGGCGGATATATGTATTCATTAATAATACCATCGGGTATAAGCCCTTACATTTTAAAGCGAAGTAAAGGTGGACTGCGAGAAGAGTACTAGTCTTAGGCACGGGAATTTCCAAGTGGTGTATTAGTCCTTGACTCGTTCCATATTCGTTCTGGAGGATATATATATCCATTGATACCATAGAGCGTGAGGCCTTGCATTTTCCCATGAAACACTGACTCGTGCGGTATCTGAAGAATTGATGACTTGGACTGCCATCGGACGCCGAGGGAAAGATATTATGAATAAACGAGCGATGGTGGTTGTATAGGTGATCTCAACTTCTGATATGTAATGTTTCACTTCTCGTTGTACAAGTGTCCATTAGTTACCGTAAGGATGACTGCGGATTATAGGACCCAGTAATTTTCGTGTATCGAACCAGCCGAGCGTATACAGTTTCTCGTTATTAGAGAACATAGATGCTTCATCCGTACTCACACAACTCCAGCGATCGTACAACGACCCTAGCATGGGAAACGCGACTGTAAAGAAGGATGCGATTTTGATCGACTTGCACACCGGAGAGGTGCACACAGAGAGCGTGCGAAGGGTGAAACTTGGAACAATGTCACCCAAAAGGGCAAATGGTGGAATGAACATAGCATTGAAACGAATGGTCAGCTCCGACAATTTTGAGCAGGAACCGACGAACGAAAGAAGACTGGATAATGACACATTAGGTATGGTCCCATTCGTTTCGTCCATTAGACGGATGATCTCCAGATTTACCCAGGATTTTGACATGATAGATAACATGACATCGTCAATATCATGTGATGAGCATTCATGAATGTCCAGAAGCATTAAGCCGGAGTACGGGAGCAGTGGCTTCAGTACCTCAGATGATAGTAGGAAAGAATCGTCCTCTGGTGTCATGTCCAGCGAGAAATCAGTTTCGCAAATAATTTGATCCAGAAGAGGACAATACTTGTGAAGAATGGGGAATAGTATTTCCAAGTTCCATTCTTTGCTCCCAACTCGTTGCAGAGTGAGAGACATGAGTGCGCTGAACCACTATCATTGAAGAAATTGCCCGCAAGTCTCGAAGGACTCGCTGTAGATTTTTAGTTTCTTAAGCTTCTGGTAAGGCATCGAATCCATTTTCACGTTTTATATGCTATCGATATATTGTCCATCTATTGATATTCCAATGCGGGAAGATTGAAAAGATGAGACGTCGCGGACGGCGAGAGCCTGATAGAGTTAACTTCCAACGCCTCGAGATCTGAAAATGAAGAGAATTGGTCCATGGGTCTCGGGGAGATCTTCATGTCGTAAATTGTGTAGGAGGTATTGAGGATAAATGACCTCAATGATGGCATCGAGGACTTGAGGACGACAGCGACATTGTCTAAAGGGTCGTATTCAGTGAAGTCTTCCTCGCCTGTTCTATATACACCGACCGTAGAACCGATCCGACAACCATGCGCGGATATATGGCTGCGTCCGTAAAGTCACTATTCGTCATTATTAGTTGCTTCACATTAGGAGCTAGAGGTCCAACAAAAGGCGTCCGCGACCACGAGATAGCAAGAGCCAGAGAGCCAAGCTCTATCTTGTGCTTATCACCGAAGCGATGAGCTCCCAGCACTCTAATTCTGTTGCGGTAATGCCCAATTCTCTCGTAATCAGTGGCGACAAGATCTCGTACAATGTCATAAATAAAAATGAAATCTGATAAATATCTAAGATTAACGACTTACTAGAGTTATATTAGGGGATCTCTTGTAATTTCTTCCCGAATCACATTGTTTCAAAACGTACGTATCGTTGGGCAAGCATTGGACCAAGGGTGCGAGAGAATACAGAGAATGCCAGAGGATGTCAACGGCGAGTTTGTGAAAAGCGTTACACGTCCTGGTAAGCCTCGACAGAATAAACATGCCAGGTTGTAACTTGGTATAACACGAATATCTGTCATGCAAGTATTGGCATACAGTAACCATAATTTCTTGTATCGTTAGGCTGTGGTGCATTTTGATGGAATTAAGGTGTTAAAGTTGTGGTGCTGCACTATGCCTCGCGTAAGAACGGACCTCAGGGATGGACTGACAACTTACATTGGAAGTTGAAGCCCAAATGAGTGGGTATCCTTCCAGATAATCAGGTAGGATTCTTGTTACAGCCGGAGCGTCGAGTACCGATCCAGAGAGTTTTCGATAGTCGGAAAAAGGAAGTACGCTTGTCAATGAGATAGAGTAATGAGTCCTCAGTAGACACTCGGTAATAGGAGGTAGAAGTGGGGTGTGCTTAGAAGCCACATTCAACAGTAAAATTTAAACAGGGCACACTGGTGGGTCACATCACCCGCCACTATACACAACACCTAGTCAAGGAACCTAACAAATCGGAATCGCCATCTCCATCGCAACGGCTCGAACATGCTCAGCACAGAAATTAGAAAGGTTTAGGCTCACCGGACATACGGGGGACCACCGCGTCTTAGTAGATTAGATACTTGTTGAGGGATACAAATGCAGAATTAATTAAATAAATGGTGGGTCACATGATTGCATCTATACTTTGGACAGGTTTCGAGAGCGGATAGTGTATGGAACATAGGACATACGTATATTAAAAGATGCTATGCCAATTAGACTAGTTAGCACAGTATAGCTATTAGCTCTCTAGACATATGGTACGCCACAACAGGGATTAACATGGACTTCGGCGGGAAGGACTTGAGGCTACGTCATCGAGCAGGGAGAACGAGGAAATCACCGGAGTGTTGACGCGAATGGCCAATTGCGACGATTTCGGGCACGAAGTGACGAACGAAAGGAGACCGCACAAGGCCATCTGAGAGAATCTAGAATACGAAGCTCAGTATTTGCGTGCCAAACGACTCCTTTAATAAATAGCTACCTAGAATACGAAGCTAGGATTATCATGTAAGTAATAAGCAAGTAAATATTTCGTATGAACGCTCACCTCAGCGTTTGCGTGCCAAACGACTGAGGGAAGACGACGCGAAGGCGTCGTATTTATCCTACAAAAGCCGCTATGTACTATAAGTAGATAAACATAGAAAAGGTTGCATAAATGCTAGGAGAAATGGAGCCAGGCTTCGAGCACCGTGGGCAGTGCAGTGCTCGAAGATACAAGTACAATAAAGTGAATATTCGTAGCTATAAGAAATGCTATGTGCAATGAGAAATAAAGTCCGTAAGGTATCGTACATGCATTGAAAGTGTGACGGTCAGGTCACGGAGTCCGTGCGCAGACCACTCTTGTTCTCATTCTCACTTATATTCGTAGTGTACTCGTTTGTATCGTCGTCGAAACAACGCGCATTACTGTCATCAGCTCATTTCACGCCTTCGTTCTCGTTCACTCGTCCTTGCCCGTAACAGAAAGCTGCGGGTGAGTTCCAAGAATGTAGTCGAGAATGGAGGTGGCAGCGCGACGCGTCGGGAACTCGTCACGAGTTTGCCGGTGCCATTCTAACACCATCTTCGGCATGATTTCCTGCATCGCATCTTCTAGATGGAGAGTAACTAGGCTGGCCAACGATTTTGATAAGATAGCCAACATGGCATCGTCAATATCGCAAGAAACGCAGTTTGCAATAACTAGAGACATTAAATTGGAAAATGACAGCGCAGGTGTTAACGCCTGAAGTGGCACCAGGAAATCCTCCGCTCCATCCACGATTTCACGAGTTCTGCATTCGATGCATTCCAGCTGGGGGCAGTATTTGGACTGCATGTTGGATACGAATTCTATGTTCCAGTCATCGTACAGCGCGCGTTCGAGCGTAAGCGACTTGAGCAATTTAAATCCTCGTTGAAATAATTCCTTGCAATCCTCGAGTTTGTTAGTGTTAATGTGTAGCTCTTGAGTGTTAGAAAAAGGACGGGTTTTGCCTCTAAACCCAAGATGTTATCGAGGAATTTCCTGTCAATGGAGAAACAAAGTTTTCGTAATGCTGGAAGATCAGAGAGGCGAGAGATGGTGGTTGCAGTGAATCTGATCTTATAGCCACTAGACTTGAAAAGCTGGAGAGCTAGTCTAGAAGTGTCGGCGAATCTCTCAGCTCGAAGGATCCTCTTGAATTTTAACATAACAGATACGTCTTCATGCATATATTGGCATATATTGGTGAAGGCTTCTTGTATAATAAGGCATTGATACATTTGAAATCTGAAGCGCGAGTTGAGTTATTCCTTGCCACACTTCTTTTCAAACAAGCAGAAAGGAAGAAACCGGAAACTCACAAGGCGAGCCTTCCACTCCTATTGCTCTCTTTCGCGATGAGCACCGTCGAACATATACTTCAGGAAACCTAGTGAATATTGTGTAAATGAGGTACGAATTGAATGGGAAAGTGGAGATTGAAGTCGAGTTACAGATATTCGAGAGTTGTTCCATGCTGCAGTGCCATTGCCAAGATTGCGTACCAGTAAACTTCTGGGATTATTATCATCTGTATTTTAATCTGATTTGCACAATTATAAACAGCTAAATAAACCTCAAATCTAACTCAAATCACAGGCTAACTTTTCTTCCTTACGACTGGTTCAAGTTTTCGATTCGTTTAGAATTTCACGGGATGCAAGTGCATATGTATGAGATTGATATAACTTGTTCCAAACAGTTTTATTTGATAACATTCCACTTCCAAACAACCTTGAAGGCTTTATTGTTTACAAGAACGGCTTTAGAGCCTGGGGAAGGATCTGCGCGATGGCTGGGCCACTGGGAGGTTCTATTGATTGATAGTACTACGAGTAAAACCGCCGTTAAAGTCAGCCATAAAAATAGCAATAACAAAATAATGACACATACGTCACCCCACCATGGCCCGGCAGCCCACCACAAGGCACCTAAAGTATCGAAATAGTTGAACAAAAGAACTGAATAAAGCTACGTTCACGTACCAAGCCAGACACCAGATTGTTGCATGGAGCAAAGAGCACCTTGTACGGCAGAAATGCACTGAGCGTTAGAACCAGCACCGATTTCACCCAAGAAGCCTTTGAGGTTGTTTTGCTTGAGCCAAGCAGTGGCGGCAGCGAGGCGCTCAGCACCGATGGTAGATGAGACGCAAGCGGTGGATGTGCCAGAGCCGTCAGAGTCTAGGTACTGGTGCATCTCTTGCAGGAAGTCAGCTTATGAACCAAGGTCAAATTTGGTGCTACTGACCGATGGCGACATTGTTATTAGGATCCTTGATGGCACCGAACGCCTGTGAATTGCCAGAACTGACCCAGGCTAATGTCAGAGTGTCAGCTAGGATATGATTTTCGAGAAAGCAAGGATGCTTACTCCATGCACCAGTCCATGCTACGTATAAAGGGCATAAACATCAGCATATCCAAAATGCTCAATAGCCGAACTTACAAGTTCCTAGATAAGATGCGTTGCATGGTTAACGATCTTCAACAAAAAAAAAATCAGAAGAAGGCCTACCTTCAACAAGAATCAATTGGCTGGTCGCTCCACTGGACCGGATACCATTAACAGCGGCTTGATTCTGTCAACGAGGTGACTATCAGAGTACCACTGGAAGGGCATGATAAACGTACAAGGTTGAACACAGTGGAGGCGTCGATATCATGGGGCTCGTTCATAATATCTATGTCCTGTGAGCGCAGCGAGGCCTGTATAATGCATTTTACAATTACCGAATATGACTTTGCTGTTGGATTTCTGAGGGTGTGTTTAGATACAGAAATAAGTACATATGTCATCTTTTTTGGACTTACGAATTCATTGGCCAAGTTCTTCCACCCTATTTAGACGAGATGCTTGTCAATTCATACTTGAGAAGATACTGAAGCAAAAACCAACAGGTCTGGAAGCTGAGGAAAAGAATTAGTAGGGTTCACTAGAAAATGGAATTGAACGCTTACTTGGAAGTGCTTGTGATCACAGCGTTGTTGTACCTCATAAAGTTGTGGGCTAATTCTTTTGTTAGTGAAGAAAGAGCCTCGGCACTGTTAAACTCACGCTCAATGGCAGCATAGCCACCTTTATTGGTGATGTAGTTGACGATCTGTTTTCATATTGCTAGACCAATGTCCAGGGAATATTGAAAGAAATTCTTACCGTCTTGAGACCGTTCAAGTATGTAGCATCAAAAGTGCCTGTCAACCCATTAGCAGGGGGACTCATGCGCTCTTGCTGAAAGGGAATGCGGAAAGTATTGAAGCCCTGTTGCATGAAATAGTCAATAGAGCTATCATAAACTGGTAAGCGCGTGTCTATACACCGATCTATACATCACACATACCTTGGGCTTGGCCATGTGTAGTCCGTTCCAAGGACACCCTGAAATCCTCCCTTTAATCTACACTTTGCATTACAGGACAAAAGATCTTACAGGCCATTTAGTGTTGCCGAACTCAGCCCCGGATTCGTTAACACCAAAGAACTTGAATTTGGTCAAGCTTCCAGAGCATACGGATGACGAGGGTGCAGTTGCGGTTGTCGTCGAAGATCCCCCTCCAACGGTTGACGTCTGAGTGCTGCTGCTCGGTTGACATTGGGAATAATCTGTACAAAAGCAATATTTTAGCGGTTATTCTCAAGTGCGAGGGACTCGAGAGCGCGCACAAGTATTCACGAACACGCAGGTTGAACCAGAATCACAGGTCGTGGATCCACTGTAAGTGACGCCCTAATAGGCATGAAAATTGTCGGTAAATCGATGTGAACGTATATTTTGGATGAAGCTTACACCACATTGGCCCCAGACGGCGACAGAGACGACTGGAGTGCTGAAGGCGACAAGGATTGCCAGAGAAGCAAATGAAGAAAGTAAAGTCCTCATCTTGTGGACAGAGGTTGGAAGATTGCACTTACCTGCTGGACAAATTATATACTTGAGCAATGATCTACATCCGACAAATATCCATAGGCAACCGTATGAAAAACAGTCACATGTATCTTCTGAAAGTGTAGAGAAAAGGTTCCGACGGACTTATTACCATTTAATAGTGATGAAGAGGCATCATTCTCTGCCAGATGATTTGTCGGATGCTCGTTGCCTAGCGAAATACGGCGTTCACTCACCATCTGACGAGTATTAACCTGATTTTCTCCTCCGAATCATTTCATAGAAGGCAGAATCGACGCCAAGCCCATCCAGGTACGCAGCCGCGAACGCGTGACGGCAGGTTGTGCACCGGAGTCTACCTTGCTGGAATCCACAATTCCCGATGTTTATCCTCTTGACAGAGATCGCGGTATCATGCACTGTATGTTTCGTGTCTGCATAGTTTAAATCGAATAGTAGAGACTGTGACCCTAGGGCTAGCCTTGGAGGCGCAGAGTAAAACTTCATGGCGAGAAAGATAAAAACGGTATATAACCAAGTTCACGCACAGAGTACGGGGCAGGATTTGACTTTTTTAGAACAAATATTGGTGGCACACGTGAAATATGATACACATCAATACGGATACAGAATTTAAGGGAACTAACTACGGAAAGGTTATTTAGTGTAAAAACAGTAAAGGCAAAGCTAAACCCACATTTATCGCACATTCGAACCGCCCAGCCCCGTACTTCGTCTCATAGCTCCAAGGTTGGAGCTCCCTTCACCCCGGTCATCACTGCGGAACGCTGAGGTCCGTCTTCCGGACATGAACGTAGGTCTAGGCGCGACGCGTTCGCGCTCCCAATCCCAAATAGGTTCTCTAGATCGTGCCTGTTGGCGACTGTTCCAGAGATGATTCACGACGCCTCCCAAGGCGGCGCCCGTCCAGAAGCCAGGATTCCAGCCAGTGTTATTTGGTGCGTTGGTTGGGGTCTTGGCATGCGATTCGTATGGTGGTGGTGGGCCCGTGGGATCATCGTCGTGGCTCCCGGGGAACCAGCCAGAACCTCCCCCGGGACGGGGTGAGGGACCTGAAGTTGGGTTGGGTGCTGTGCGTGTAGTATTTCGGCGGAAGCATGACTGCAAGAGGCTGTAGAGGATGAAGACGAGAAAGCCGACCCAGAGCACCATGAAGATGATGGAAGAAAGGTCATACGCTGCAATGGGCTGGTAGTCAGTTCAGATTACAAGGGTTTACTTCCAAGGGCGGCTCACATCTGCCAAATCGTGGCGAATCAGTCTGGAGTAAAGAACCCGGAACCTGCACTAGTCGATAATCCAGTGAACATGAACCTATAGAAACCAAGTTACACCAATTTTAAGGCGAGAGGATAGCAGAACGCACCTTTGAGGACATATGGATCCCCAGGCCTTGACCATCCTTCACACGAGACCTCCACTTTACCGAACCGCAACGACTCCGGAAGATCCGCCTCGCACTGTTTCGATACAGTTCAGTTATCTTTCAAGAATGCACAAAGAAGAACGGACCTCACCTTCCAATCAACGTCCGTGCCAACTCCTCCGCCCAAATTGACGCACCGAACAACTTCAGGTTGGTACACTGTGCATGGTTTCCCGCGGCACACGAGCTGTGGAATTGCAGACGTCCGGCGTGCAACCGTTTCGGAATCCTTGTAGAATGTTAAAGCAGGGATTTTAGCAAGCTCAACTCGCGACATGGTAGTTGGTGCCCAAGTACGCGCAGCGCTTGAGCAAGGCGATCATTGTTGATCATTGTCAACGTGTGCAACCTATGTGTAACTGACGTGGAAGCAACGTGTCGTGTCTTTCTTCCAACACAAACAACATCCTCAGTAACTCAAAGTTATACGAGGAAAATAGATAATACAGTGGAAAGTATTCCTAAAGCGCAGCGGGACAACCGCCGCAAAGTCCATGTCCACATCCCCAGCAACTTGCAACATCAACGCCGGAAGTCCGTAGAACAAGCGATAAGATGCTAACCACGCCTTCACCCAACACGAATCCGCTAGCAATGACAATCAAGCGTATATCGCTTCCGTCTTTAGCATATCTTGTCCTGTACACATATTCCATAACTCCTCCAATCAGACGCGCAATTGAGAACGACGGCGTGTTCAAGAACCCAATCGCGAACGCGACTCCGGACGGAATCCACTTCGCAAACCACATCTGCCTTCTTGCAGCATATGTTTTCGAGGCAGACAGAAGCCCGAAGACGGCAGCGAAACCTGTCATGAACACGGCGCTCTTCTCCGGCAATTCGCCGTCGCCTGCAAGGGAAGAAGTCAGTTGCGTGGGCCAAGCCTTTTAGAATCCCGGGGGTCGACACGTACGTAGCAACCGAGCGAGACTGAGCCAGACATACGCCGTCGGGGCGGGGAATGACGGGCCCGGAATAACATAGGCACGCTGGTAGAGTGTGTAGGCTGTGGTTGTCACTAGGATGGACACTGAAGATCCGATTAGTTGGCCATAGAATTGGGCTCGTGGTGAGGCGTGACAGAGGTGTCCAGTTTTGAGGTCTTGCATGAGATCACCAGCTCTGACAAAAACGTGTTAATTTGTCTTCTCGGAGAGGCAAGAGGGGACGTACTGTTGGGCACCAGCCTCAGCGACGCCTCCTGCGATGATGTTTGCTACGATGTTCCCCGGTTGAATCCAGGCGAACAGCAGCTGTGATACCTTGCCTAGCCCAGAGACAGGGTTAAGATCGGTTTCTCCTAAAGCACGTACCCTACGTGGATGATGAAAATACGAAGAGGTCAGATAGGAATATGGGCTCACCCAATAATACTCAGCAACCCCCCAAGGATGAAACCAAGTACAGTCGCCCATGGCTTAATCCCCTCATTACCAAACACAATCCACACAAGTATCGTCCCCACAACGATGCTGACCAATAAGCCACCGATAACCCAGCTGTTAGGCACGAGCCTCTCCTCCGTCTCTGTTTCGTGGTCCTCCTTGCCACTCCCGTCTCCGACGGTTGTGTATCCTCTTCTACGGCGGTGCACGATGTCCCCGACGTATTCGGCGACAACAGGGACGAGAGACACTAGGCTGTCCATGCACATGATCCCGAGGGACGTCCAGAGGATCCAGCCACGCGCGCCTGTTGACATGTCCCCGACGGGTCCTGGGGCCCATCCGGAGAGCTTGGATAAGGGAGAAAGGACTGCCCAGCCCACGAACATACCCTAGTAGGAATGTGAGACTAAGAAGATTGGGAGAAGAAAGTAGCGCTTACAAGATTCATGCTAAGGGTAGTTGGGAAACCCATAATAATACCTGCAAACGTTGGCTGAGCAGGGGTTGTATTCTAGAAGTATACGGTATACCTTGACCGACGTAAGACAAGCTTGGGGTGAAGAACCATAGCCATTCCTTGGCTAGATAGTTCCCGAACAGTGGGATTGCAAATAATACAGGGAAGAAATACGAAGCAAGCTAGATTGAAGTTTCAGCAATAGATTAAGGCGCACGAACGAGCAAAGGCTTACTGTAAGCAGCCCAGATGCAACAAAACTGTAAGAGAGAGCATGCCAGCCTTCATGCTGGACAATTTCGCGTTCTGCTACATCATGTTCGTCTTCGTGGTTACTTGTCGAGACGTCTGCTACAACATCAGCGGAGTCACGGCCGTCTTCCTCTTCTACAGGTCGATATCCTGCTCGTCGTCTTACTGTAGTATCCGGAGGAGGAAGTTGGTGTAAAACTGAGATAAGCTGCGCAGTGGCTGTTCCAGATGGGAAAGCCAACTGTTCTTCTATAATCTTTCACAGTAGTCAAGATTAGGCATGTGCGGAGTGGAGATTCCGCTCTTACCACTTGTTTACGGATTGGAGGTGATAGGAAGACTCTGACGAAGCAAGGTCACTTTACGAGGATTAGAGGGGGATTTTTTCGTATGAACTCACCCGAAAAAGGCAACGGAGCATGACCAGCCGATAGCTGCTAGCCAAGAGAGAGAGATAGGTGGTGTCCCATCCCGCTCCTCGCTCAGTAAACTGAGGGCTGGAAGGATGCCGACAAAGCCGGCAGCAAGCGGCATGGTACCCGTCGCGACGGCGGTGGTTTGTACAACGATGATCTCTTGTGGTGTGAGGGGAGTTGGAAGTATTCTAGATATAAGGAAGCCGATGAGAGCTGATTGTATTGACATCCTGTAGTAGCAATGACGTTAAGGTGAAAGTCGAAGGTCGTGGCCGAACAACGTACATTGATATCCATCCTGACTGTAGTCCTAAACTCAAGTTTGTAAAACATATCAAACATCCAATTACGAGGCCCAGCATGACCGCGGTGGGCGTAAACTCGGGCTGAGCGCTTGACAGGTGCCCTGCGCCTGGCCGAAGCCATCTGTCACGATTCCAGCAGTTAACTACAGGAAGCATTAGAAGATATTGTACAGAATTCACCTAAGCCAATTCGTAGAAACCATGCTAACAGTGCGAGGACATCTGTTGTGGGTCTTGGTGAGAATGCGCTAACGGGGATCGCGATTGCGTAGTTGCTCGCGTGGCAGGCGCGTTATTTGGGCATTATTTGTTCAAGTCATATCGACAAGATAGGGACATCTACGCTCGTAAACCTGTACATCTACTCTCTATCATCCCCTCCAAGTACACTCGTACGGCCTGTGGGCATCCATAAGCACGAGAATGGCACAGAAAATTAGAACGGACGAGGGCGTGCTGAGGATCATAGACGCACCAGGTCGCTCAGCCCCGTATGGCTTCTTTTACTTCGAATTTATACTGTCATTTCTTACAGATCGTGTGCATTAGATTACCCAAGGAAGGAGAGAAAAACATCCTTATCACTTCTGCTTTGCCTTATTGCAACAACGTGCCGCATCTCGGTAAGTATTTGCTTTCCCGATCCTCGGTTATCGAAGCTAAGCATCTCGCAGGTAACATCATCGGAAGCACCCTGAGTGCCGATGTCTTCAGTCGGTATGTTTCTTCGTTCTTTTAGCTAGTTGAAGGCTGGCTGATTACATATTCAGATACAATCGTATGTTATCTCAAGCCGCCACCTTATATTAAGCTTATCTGTGTGGCATTTTAGGCACAAGGAATCGGAGGACTCTCTATGTGTGTGGCACAGACGAATACGGAACCGCAACAGAAACACAAGCCTTGAAAGAGGGTATCACCCCGCGCGAGCTCTGTGATAAATACTATGTCCTTCACAAAGAAACATATGAGTGGTTCGAAATCGGGTATGTAGTTTCGTTTAGTCATTGGTATCCGAAGTTTCTCACCTTTGTGAAGATTTGACTACTTTGGCCGTACATCAACACCATTGCACACACAGTGAATAACCCCTATGCACGAGGTCTGCGTCTTTCACTGACCTCTTTCAGGATCGCCCAAGAAATCTACACAAACCTCGGGAAGAACGACTACCTCGAAAAGCAAGAAAAGGAGCAAACATACTGCGAGGGGTGCCCCAAATTCCTTGCCGATCGATATGTCGAGGGTATCTGCCCACATTGCGGCTATGAAGACGCCCGCGGCGACCAATGTGACGGGTGCAGCCGCACCCTCGACGCGATCGAACTGATCAAGCCACGCTGCCTCGTCGACAAGACACACAAGGTCACCACGAAGATGTCCGCGCACATGTATCTCCGCCTCGATGCGATTCAGCCGAAGACGGAGGAGTGGATACGCAAGTCATGGAAGGAGGGCAAGTGGTCGCCAAATGCGGTTGTCAACGCCGAGGGGGAGATTATTGATGCCCGGTTGAAGAACGGCTTGCTACCCACGCCGTTGACAAGAGATTTGAAGTGGGGCGTGCCTGTGCCTATTGAGGGCGAGGACACGCTGGGAATGAAGGGCAAGGTGCTTTGTACGTGGTATTTCATGACTTTATACGTACCTCTCAAACTGATTTACTTCGTTAATAGATGTTTGGGTTCGTTATACCTTGAAGTAATCTTTCCTATCACTTTATAGCTGACCTGTACCAATAGTTCGACGCGCCCATCGGCTACCCTAGTATCACTGCCAACTACACCCCCGAGTGGAAACAATGGTGGTTCAACCCCAAGGATGTTAACCTCTACCAGTTCATGGGCAAGGACAACGTGTACTTCCACACCGTTTACTGGCCATCTGTTCAAATCGGTGATGGCCGGGACTGGACGAAACTCCACCATCTTTCTACCACAGGCGAGTAACATCTCATCTGATGTTATCACTTTCGCGCTGACGTTGTCTGTAGAATATTTGAACTACGAGGGAGGCAAATTCTCGAAGAGTAAGAACCGTGGTGTGTTCGGGCCCGCAGCCAAGGATACGGGTATTCCGGCTTCTGTGTGGAGATATTACCTCCTGTCGACGAGGCCGGAGACTGCAGATGCTATGTTCTCTTGGGCGGACTGCGTAAGTCTCCAAAATGTTGCATTCTAGCGGCCCTTCCTCTGACAATTCGTTATAGATCACCGCCAACAACAATGTTCTCTTGAACAAGTAAGTCTTGTTCGCAAAATATCGACCTGGATGCTTATCAATATGAATTAGCTTCGGAAATTTTGTCAACCGTACGCTCAAGTTCATGTCCTCACAGTACAACAGTGTCATCCCCGAAAGCGGCGACACCCTAGGACCCTTGTCTCCCAACGATGCACTTGATTCCGAGTTTATCACTTCCGTCAACAACCTCCTCAAGGACTACATCAACGCCATGGATGCCGTCAAGATCCGTCTTTCGCTGCAAACAGTCATGCTCATCTCTGCGCAGGGCAACCACTACCTCCAATCATCTGGCCTCAACAAAGCACTGATGACTGAAAACCCCCAGCGTTGCGCGCAAGTCATGTCCCGCGCCATCAACCTCATCTACGTTCTCTCTGCACTCATCTACCCCTTCATGCCCGCCACCTCGGAGGCTATCCTCACCCAGCTCAACGCACCCCCACGAGCGGTCCCCGAGGTGCTCTCCACCGACATTCTCGCGGGCCACACTATCGGAAAGCCGGAGCATTTGTTCAAGAAGATCGAGGACAGCATGGCGGATGTATGGAAGGCGAAGTTTGGGGGGAATGAAGGCGCTCAGGAGACTACTGCTGACCCGCTCAAAGCTGCCCCTGGGCAGTCGAAGAAGGCGGCGGCGAAGAAGGCTACAGCGGCGAAGGCTGCGCCTGTTCATGAAGGGCCAAAATCGGACGAGGCTCTGGCGCTCGAGGCAAAGGTCGCAGAGCAGGGTCAGGTTGTGCGTACTTTGAAGGCACAGACCCCCAAGACTCCCGAGCTGGATGCTCAGGTCAAGGCAGCCGTGGATGCGCTCAAGCAGCTGAAGGCAGATCTAGAGGTTGCGCTGCAGAAATCCTAATTGCTTTCGTACGCGTGAAAACGCGAAGGATGGATCCGGATAAGACTCCGCGATATACCAAGATGATATATTGAGAAGTATGTGACAAATGTATTGTATCAACAAGTAACAGCGATGCAGATTAGAAGTATCTCTGAGATCACACAGATATCGTGTATGCCCCCCGAGGATGCAAGGAGATCTTCGTTCTTAACGATACAGAACTCTCTGGAGTACATGATCGCAGTGAAATATAAACCAAATCCTAGTCCAACGGCCAGTGACTACTCAATAAGTCTACGACTACTAAGTACCATAACTATTCGACTCCTGTCTTATTTGCTATTATAGTGCAGTAGAGTATGCGCCCTTCGACAGGGTGTTTGACAAGACATCAACCGCAATATATTTTTCTCCTTAAGTTATCTCGAAAATATTCACTAGGTGGAACCATCCACCGATAGAGAGTGAATGACTGTCTTCGCAGCTCTATGATATATACATATTTACGCTAAAATCGCGTTTTGTGGGCTCTATATCTCAGGGACCTACCTATCGATTCTTGCATTCAAAGTATATGTTATTCTTATTATTTGGGACTATTCCCTCCAATATTTTCAGATTTTTTGGATGTCTCTTTGAGGACATGAAAATCATACTTTTTGGTATTCTCTATCTCTAAAATGCACATTTCAACATTTTATAAATTTAAATACATGGACCTCGAGATAAGAAGCTAAACTACAAGTATCAAGTGTAAGCCTGGCATCCACAGCACCGACGTGCCATATGCGTGAGACGTCTCTAATGCGTCTCATAACACGACACCCCCTTAGATCACATGACCGCGATAGACAGAAGTTTTCGATTCAACCTTTGTTGTTCCTTCGTACTTACTACGAGCAACAAAGGTCAGTAGTATTATTGTTTCGAGTTGTTCCTTCGTACTTACTACGAGCAACAAAGCTATAACCTTATCCTGTCTATCGGTACCGAGCTGAGTGTTGGGCATCAAACGCGACGCCCTTTCACTTTTTTTTTGACACCGATAACTCCCACCGCACCTAAAAGAAGAAAGAAGACAGTGTTCGACACCTGTCAACCCATCTAGACAACTACCTTCCACACCCACTCCGCTCCTCACCCGAGGCTGGAGTAGTGCTGCTG
Organism: Nidularia pulvinata; assembly: GCA_036937195.1. Classification (NCBI taxonomy): domain Eukaryota; kingdom Fungi; phylum Basidiomycota; class Agaricomycetes; order Agaricales; family Nidulariaceae; genus Nidularia; species Nidularia pulvinata. The sequence continues at coordinate 2,686 of JASFDH010000104.1, read as the reverse complement.
ACAACCAAGAACCACCAACACCACCATCCACCACCGCCTCAGGAATTTCCTCAACACTACTGCTGCCTCCAGTTTCCCCAACCACACTGACACCCACAACCACCAACTTGGGACCACCACCCATTAGGCAACAAGCCCCATCACCATCCGACAACAGCAACAGTGATTCCAGTGATCCTGACACTGCCATTACCACACTCACTTACTGTCATCGATGAACTCAACAATCAAGCACAGCTAACTGCTCTGCCGATCACACCAAAATGGGCAACTCCAACATAGCCACCATTACTGTACACAAGCTCAAGGACTGCCCAACTCTCAAGGCAGGTACCATCACTCCCCAAGTTCTTCAGAACTGGTATCATGCCTGCTGGAGATTCTCAAAGCAATCTGGAAAGGATCCTGAGACCAAAGTGGTACTGCTGGCAGCTGATGCCATGTTAGAGCCAAGGCTCCAGGCTTGGTACTATGCAGACATGGCTCAGATTGACAAGCTCACACTCAATGAGTACATTGCAGAGCTGTCTGCACTCATTCTGGACAAGAACTGGGCCCACCAGATCTGCCAGCAGATCCTATCAGCAAAACAACCAGAGGTCACCCATTTTGTTGACTGGTGCATTGATATTGAGAACCTCAGCTCATTGTTAAATACCTCAGCTACACAATATGCCCTTACCCCAACTGCACTCCACAATTTTCTTGAAGCCAACACCTGTAATGCCCTCTGCCTCTCACTCTCTAACAAGCCTATTGATGCTGATGCAATGTACAAGGCTTGGTGCAATGAAGTGCACAAGAGAGATCAGGACCTTAGAGATGAGGAGAAGTGCTTCAAGGCCAAGCTTGTAGATAGACACAATGCCCACTGTGAGTGAAAAAGCCTCCAATGCCTCTCAGAGGCCAAACCCAATGCCAGCACCAACAGCATGCACTTGAATATGGTATTGCCTGCTGCCATACACCCTGCCTCTGGTCTGCCAAAGCTCACAGATGAGGATTGCAGGCTCCTCACCAACCACAATGGCTGTACCCAATGCAGCCAGTTTTACACTAGACATTGTGCTGTTGAGTGCCCCATGACCAAGTCAAACACCTGGCCTGATGCAACCACATACCAGACACTTACTAGCACCATGGTGCTCACTGCCAAACCAACTGCTCATCTTGCTGTTGGATTTGTCCCCATTGTAGATGATGATGACAATGATTATGATTTCTATGACAACAATATGTACATTGTTCCTGCTGAGACTCCCACCCCCTTCATTATGTGCCACATCTACACTCCTTTGGAGGTGTCTGGCCCCTCTATCTCTGAGTTTCCTCTCTCTATCAAAGCACTGCCTGATGTTGGTTGCCCTTCCACAGTGATTAGTAGCCAGCTTGCCAATGAGCTTGGTCTGCAGCAATTCCCTCTCCCAAAAAGAGAAGACAACTTATCATCACTGTCTGGCACACCATTGAGTAGTACAGAATTTGTGAAGCTAGAGGTTACATCAGGAAACGGTTTGTGGAAGTCTAGAGTTTTTAGAGCTAAAGTAAATGATGGACTACCTATACTGCTCATCTTTGGAATCCCATTTCTTGCCTCTGAACACCTTGTCCTTGATGTTGAGAAGCATATGGTCACTGTCTGAAACACTGGGTATGATCTCGCCAACCCAGTAGTGCCAAAACATATATGGGCACTGCTCCATAAGACCCCCCACCTACTAAACCAAAGCCAAAGCCTACAGAACTGCTACCACTGCTGCCACCAAAGCTTGGTACTACAAACCTCTCACAAAAGACAATGGCAGCTGTATGCCAATGCATCAAGATTATCACCCTCAAAGAGGAGCTGTACAAGCATGACTGCAAGTTGAAGCTAGAATATGCCAACTGTTTCCCTACATGGCTGCCTGATGCCAGCAACGTGCCAGACCATATATACCACTGCATCTGGTTGAAGGACAAGGACAAGGTTGTGCAAGGTGGGGTTACACTGCACTGAAGAGGTTCCATGGCCAGTGGAAGCTGCTGCTTGACAAACACCTAGCATCTGGCTGCCTCCACCCATCATCCTCAGAACATGCATCACCTTCATTCATCATCCTGAAGAACCAGAATGGTATTCCAGATTTGACCATCCTGCCCTGCTGGGTCAATGACTATCGTGAGCTCAATGCAAACACTGTACAGGACAACTATCCCTTGCCCAAGATTGACAAAATTCTGGCTGACTGTGGCAAGGAAAAGATCTTTGGAAAGCTGGACATGACAAATTCCTTCTTCCAGACCAGAGTCCATCCAGACAACATCCACCTGACAGCTGTCCAAACACTATGGGGACTATATGAATGGGTTATGATGCCAATGGGAGGGTGTAATGCACCATTGACACATCAGCACTGCATGACTGATGCTCTCCACCCAATATTGGGCATGATTTGCCATGTCTACCTGGATGACATCATCATCTGGTCAAAGAATGTGGAGGAGCACAAGAAGAACATGCACACAGTATTGGAGGCACTCAGCAAGGCACAACTTTACTGTAACTCCAACAAGATGGTCCTATTTGCAAGCTCTATCAAGTTCCTAGGACATATTATCTCTGGTGATGGTGAAGTGCTGCTCAACACAGAATAAGTGAACCTAAAGGTCTGGGTGAATCTAAATCTCTAAACACACCACAAAA
>JASFDH010000103.1:0-37177 GCA_036937195.1 Nidularia pulvinata | reverse complement strand
AAGTCTTGAAATAAAGGCTATATTGAGATTATAGGTAGCAACTTTCAATGCCTTATGTAATATAACAAGGCCTTATCAGTAATATCATACTTTTAGCTGAGTTTCAACTCTCTCTAGAAATATCTTGCACATTACATTTTCGTGATGGAGTACTTCTAATTCCCAAGTACCAACATCTTCCTCCATGACGTCACCGTCTGGATCCTCAGCAATATCCTCAAACAATTCAACGGCAACCGGTGGCGGAGTAACTTCGTCTTCGAAGCTGGGCAATGGTGCTATCGCGGGCATTGCGGTCGGAAGTGCCGTTCTAATTTTATTAATCCTTGCCCTCATTTGGTGGAAATTAAAGGCTACTCGGGAGGGATCCTCTAAACGAGACTTAAAGAATGCTCTCTTGGCAGATGAGGTGCCAATGATGCACGAGGAGACCCTGCTTGCCGGTAATGCAATGCTATTTACGGCACCATCTGGCTCTGAGCCTGCAAGCGGTGAGAGTACTCCAGGAGTATCAAGAGGGCAGAACCTATACGAAAAAGGTGCTCAGCAGCATTTGATATGGGTGCCAGGGTCCTCTTACGATGCACCCCCTCTATACGAACCATCCAGATACGCGACATCTATTCACAGTCCTGTAATTCATCAACCGTAACACTAGTATTGTACTATAACCTTTAACTTGGTAACTTCCTCGATCACTATTGAATCCATAAATCCTTCAAATGGGACATAATGTATTTCTTGCGTCGCCATTTTTTTATGTAAAATAAACAAGCACTCGACAAAGACACTTAATTTGTACGACAGTCTTGGCTACCGCGATATGAACTATGTTCATAGATAAAACAAACAATGAAGAAGGGTTAGTCATGGCTAGAATTCATTCGAGTACAGGGAATCGAATCCCGAGCTGCCGTGCTGTTGAAGCTACAAATAGACATTGGGAGGCGGCAACGTTAGCCATTACACTATACTCTCTTACAAAAGCATTCCGTTACATAATGGACATCCTGTCCTGAGCGTGGAATGGCCAGGAAAAAAACACATAAATGTAAATTGCCTTAGTCTCGGATAGTACGTAGCAATGATTGCACATGAGAGAGAAACAAGCTGACGGAGAACGAGAAAAGTCACACCAACTCATAGCAGAGCGGGAGAAATCGTGTCCCGTCATATCGAGTTCGGCAGAAAGCTTCTCGATATGTCCGTCAGTTTAATTGCCTGTGATCGTTACGCAATCAGTATTCCAGAATAATGAAAGAGCAAAATTATTTAAGTAGGAGAGGGCCAGTTCCAGAAGTATCCTTGAGCGTAAAATGATGAATCCAGGTCATGGACTATGAGGAGCTCGGGCAGTTATGAGGTACAGTGATCGAGTTGATAAGTTTTGCCCTGGGAACTCTAGGTAAGTTCAAGGATGAATACGGTTCGCTGCGGAGAACCGAGAAAAGAATATTTCAAGGAATACTAGAAACAATCACCAGCCTCAGTAATTGCTTGAATTGTCTAGCCACGAGGTTGTTATTTTAATTGCACACCAAGTTTATGTCATTCTCCACATGAAGAACACGATAATCCATCGCGCGTGCGCCGAAATACACAAAATAGCCACTTCGGCTAGAAATGTTTTGACGTTGATTGAGAAGAAGACTGGAATTACGACCGGACTCGCGAGACGTTCCGTCCTTGAATAGCGAACACGAGGAAGCCATGAAGTAAAGTGCGGCTAAATCAATTGCCCACTGAATAGGAACACCGAGGACGGTCCTGAGACCTCTTGGCGAGTGAAATTAATCATGAATTGACATGTGGTGAAAACAAAGAGACCGTCAAGCAACAGCACCGAGGCAAGATGTCGAGGAAGGCCTTTGGGACTAAGTGAGTGTCAGGATACAGCCGCCGAGACCGTAAGGCTAAGAGCATTCTGAATGTCGATAAATGGAAGTAAGCTTCCGGGATGTCAAGCCGGCGGTGTTGGTGGGGTTGGTAAAGGAGAAGGAGATCAGCAGAGTTGCTAGTTATTTTAGTAGTCGCAAAGAAGCACATGCAGTCATCGAGTGTGGTAGTCTTGAGCATTTTTTGAGCTAGTTATCTTTGGAGCACTGGTGACAACGCCAAAATTAGCAGATGCGGAAGACCGACACAATTCACGAAGCTTTGAGGTTGCGATAAGCGTGCTTGCCATCATGAGAAAATTTCCAGCATGCGTGTATCAAAAAGTTGGCTCCCAAGTATCCAGATATCTCCACGTCGTGTCAGACAGAAACCAGCCACGAGGATAGACCGCTGCGTTCGAAATTGAAAGCAAACATCACGGAGGGGAAGAAACAGAAAGAATGTGGCTGTGCATGTCAGGTGAGCCCGGTCGTAACTCGGAGCAGTCAGCAGCTGCACCAGTCGGAGAAATGTCGGCATCACCTTCTCTCCCCGTTACCCCAGATTGGTCTAGATATGTCGGTCCCGCTACCCGAATGTGTAGCCCAAGAGTCCTCAGATTTCGTATATAAGGCCCCTGCTTCCTCGCCTATTCCCCTTTTACCCCTCTCTCGTCCTCCAACATCCAAGGACGAGCCGTAGGAACTTGAACCACGCAAATCTACCCATTTTTGCCTGAGATGCCGCCTTCGGACTTCAGGAATGCGAATATTGACGAGGTGGTGAACAGCTTGACGATAGATGAAGCTATCTCGTTAACTGCAGGCGTAGGGTTCTGGCATACACATAAGATTGAAAGACTGGGAGTGCCAGCTATTAAGGTGCGTTTTTGGCAGCATCGACATGGTGCGTTCGAATGACGACGACTTCACAGGTTAGCGATGGTCCGAACGGAATTCGAGGAAACCATTTCTTCATGGGAACCCCAGCAAAGTGTCTTCCAGTAAGTGTCGTACTAGTTCTGCCACATACACGAAACGTTGACGCACCACCAGTCGTCGACAGCGCTAGGTGCCACCTGGGACACCAAGCTCATCGAAGAAGTTGGTTTGAAACTCTTAGCCCCTGAAGCAAAGCTCCGAGCAGCCTCGCTCGTGCTTGCTCCCACATGTAACATTCAGCGCAACCCCCTAGGTGGCCGGGTACGTTCTCCCATGCCTCAACTGGATACATCTCCGTCAGCTTTAAGCTCACAATAGCTCCTAGAGCTTTGAAAGCTTCTCTGAGGATCCCTATCTCTCGGGTCTGATAGCCGCTTCCTATGTCAAGGGCGTTCAAGCTGGTGGTATCGGTGCTACCATCAAGCATTTCGTGTGCGTGTCGTTCGCACTGTTCCCTTCATCAGCTTGTTGTTAATATGTTGTGAACAGTGCCAATGACAAGGAGAATGATCGTATGGGGTATGATAGTATTCTCAGCGAGCGCGCTCTGCGCGAGATTTACCTCATGCCGTTCATGTTGGCGCAAAAATACGCTCAGCCATGGTCCTACATGACCGCGTATGCTCTTCACCCTTCGATCTTGGCTTCGGAATGATCTAATCTGAAATACAGATACAACCGCGTCAACGGAACACACGCCTCAGAACATCCGCACATTCTAACCGAAATCCTCAGAAAAGAATGGAGATTCACCGGAATGGTCGGCCTACACTATCTTTCTCTCGTATCCTCCGCTCAATTACCTCTCCATTCGCCCACCTAGATCATGTCCGACTGGTTTGGCATCTACAGCATTGACCACGCAATTAACGCTGGGCTCGACCTCGAGATGCCAGGCACTAACAAGTGGCGCACGCTCGATCTAATGAACCGGTCTATTGCCAGCAGGAAGATCACTACTCGTGTCGTGAAGGAGCGAGCAAGGGCCGTGCTGGAGCTCGTGAAGAAGTGCGCAGAAGGTGCCCCGGAGGTATGCATATCTTCAAGACCCCATTCATCATTACGCTGCACTCCCTTAAACCTTCGAGAGCTAACTTGCTTATTGCTAGATCCTCGACGGAGACGGAGAGGAGCGCACTGTCGAGAGCGACGAGGACAAGGCTCTGATGTGCAAGGTCGCGTCGGAATCGATCGTGTTGCTCAAGAACGAGGGCGAGATTCTGCCTCTCAACCCGAAGCAGCTGAAGAAGATCGCAATCGTGGGCGGGAACGCGAAGGCTCTCGTGCTCTCTGGTGGCGGCTCGGCGGCACTTAAGGCATCGTACTTCATTTCGCCGTATGATGGGATTGTGGGTGCTTTAGGGGAGAATGTGGAGGTGACGTATAGCGAAGGTGCTAGAGGTAAGCTTCGGTACAACGTCGTTGTCTCTTTTTCGCTCTGCTGATGCTACTACCTTGACAGCGTACATGACCCTCCCGACCCTCGAATATGACCTCCTCACCGCCTCCGGCGAGCGGGGCTGGCTCGGCTCCTGGCACACGCACAAGGACGACGACAGCATGGAGCCCCTCCCCGAGCCCATTGCGACGCGTATCGTCGACGAGACAAGGATCTTCATTAGCACCTCCACCCCGCCCGGGATCACGAAGCGCTGGACGCTCAAGCTGAAAGGGTACCTCAAGCCAAGGGACTATGATTATAAGTTCGAGTTTGGGCTGACGGTGGCGGGGAGGGCGAAGGTAAGCATTGAGAGATAGCAAGTTTAGCGTTCTTCTGCTTCTTGCAATCCCTCCGAGTATCCGAATGATGTGTACTAACTTGGGCATTTCTATTAGCTATACGTGGACGGCAAGCTTGTGATCGATAACTGGACGCGCCAGCGACGCGGTGAGGCGTTCTTCGGTCAGGGTTCGCAGGAGGAAACTGGTGTTGTCCAGCTGAAAGCGAACACGAAGCATGAGGTTCTCGTCGAGTTCTGTAATGTGCGTGGACCAGCAGATGGGGATGAGGATGAGGCTCTGATGGACAGGTGCGTTATACGTCATCTGTCCCTTCCACTCTTCTTTTGATTATATTTCCCCGCGTTTTGTCTTCTAACTTCTCTCACCACGTTCTGTCTTGTATTCCTGCACTTCTTTCCCTTTATGTCCTGCCTCCTATCTCATTTTTAACTGATCAATTCATAGTAACCCCGGTGTTCGTCTCGGTGGTGCTAATGTCGAAGATCCGGACGAGATGATGCAGCGCGCAGTCGACCTCGCAAAAGATGCAGATGCAGTTATCGCCGTGGTCGGGCTCAATGCGGATTGGGAAACCGAGGGCTATGACCGCACTACACTCGCTCTGCCCGGCCGCACGGACGAGCTCATCTCCAAAATCGCTGCTGTGAACTCTAAGACCGTGGTCGTTACTCAAAGTGTGAGCGCCATCTGTGCCTCTATCTTTAACTGAGGTCCGCTCACATCATGTGTTGGACGGGTAGGGTTCGGCTATCACTCTTCCATGGGTCGATTCAGTTCCAGGACTCGTGCACGCTTGGTATTTGGGCAACGCGACAGGAGAGGCCATCGCGGATGTGCTCTTTGGAAAACAGTGCCCTTCTGGTAAGCTGTCTCTCACTTTCCCGAAGGCACTGGAGGACGTGCCATCGTTCGGCCACTTCCATTCAGAGAGCGGCAAGGTAAATAGCTCGGTTTTGAATAAACGTTGGTTCGGACTGATAAACATCTGGCAGATTCGCTACGCTGAAGACTTGTATGTTGTGAGTACATCTCCATTCCATCAATATTGCACACTATCTTACCGTGACGACGCATCCAGGGATATAAGCACTATCACCATCGCAAAATCGCTCCGCTCTTCGCCTTTGGGTAAGTTTGTTGATATTTTTCGAGTTATTTATGCTTAGATCCTTTTAAGCTATGGTCTTTCATATACGAGTTTCTCTCTCGGGGATCTTGAGCTCTCAGAGCCCATAGTTTCGGATGGAGAGTTCTCACTGATTGTTTCCCTCTCCGTTACTAACATCGGACAAGTCATCGGTTCCGAAATCGTACAACTTTATGTTACGCTCCCTTCTACATCCGATCTCAGCCACCCACCACTCCAGCTCAAGTCTTTTGCCAAAGTACGGGATTTGTCTCCTGGAAAAAGCGAGAAAGTGGAGCTGCGCCTTGATAAATATGCCGTTTCATATTGGCACGATCTATTTAGTACTTGGACTGTGGAAGGAGGCGAGTATAGAGTTCAAATCGGGGTCAATAGCGTTGAATTTCCACTGAAGGATAGTTTTACGATTAAGAAAGGTTTCGAATGGCATGGTTTGTGAACTACGTGAAATTGACATCTTGTGTTTGTACGGAACCGCTGCGAATGTATCCATCTTTGCTTTTGTGCATACCGTCCACATCACCCTTTCTGTATATCGTTGAGTGAATGAGTTCTGTAAAGAACCATGACGACGGATGTCAAATTAGTGGCGATAGTGGACGGAGCTGTTAGATTTCGCGCTCATAATGAGTTCATGAGTCTAATCAATCATTATTCATGGCAGATACAAGGACATGTTGCACTTTAATAAACAAACTAAACATTAATCCCACATCAGCCGAATCCGAAGAATGAAGTTCTACTACGAAAAGCCAGAAGTGAAGCCCTGCTGTGCTCTCTATGCATTTGGTAGTTCAGAACGAGGAGGAACCAAACCCGGGGAAGCATACAAGATAACTGCAAGGAGTTCAGGAAGTGCGAGCAGTGGATACCACAGGCTCTCATTATTTTGTTTTGAGATACTCTTCATCGTGGCAGTTGTGAATACTTCGCGCACGAGGAGGAGCAGTGAAATGACCAAAAGGATGTAGCTGCCGTATTTCATGCCGATCCTTTCGTTGGTCTTTCGATATTTTCCCGAGGCTGAATAAAGAGTTTAGATTCGACGATTTCAGAATAAAGGAACGGCCTTACACGATAGCTCCAATCGTGCCATGACGACAGTCTGATATGCTTGAAGGATCGTAAGAACGAGGAAAATAACGGTGCTTGCTTGACGCAAGGAAGTTCCAGTGTTAACGTCTTGTTGATTGGATGACTGTGTCTTCGTCAGACCTACAATTCCGAGCACGACCGCTCCTGTCATTGTAAGTCTGAACAGATGCCTGTTGCGAGTTATCCTGCTTATAAATCCCTGAGGAGCCTCATCCGATAGTGTCTCGCTATTGAGAAGATTGCATGAGGTCCTCTTTATTGCAAGAATGTTTGACTGGGACATACCGGTCGAGAACCAAGGTATAGGCTGAATACAACAGCCCAAAAAATCCAACACTTAGCAAAACTTCATCTCCAATAAACAAGCTAAGGTTGTGTCCAGCTGATTCAGACCCGGCCAGGATGGCACGTATAACGAACGCTGCAATACGAACTAAAATAATATGAGATATTGAAGGATATGAGACTAGAAAAGAGCCGCAAATACTCACTAGCGCAGAAGAGCGTCAATACAAAGTGAACATAAGTGGGGATCGCGAATGACTGTCGCGCAAACCAGCCGAGTAGAGGAACATATAGGATCGCGAATACAACTGCGGCTGCAACGGAGTGAAATCCAAATAGTTTAGCGTAGTTCACGTCGCTGGAGGACATCTTGTCAGGATGCAAGTATTCAGTTGACCACGACTGTGGAAAGTGGGAGTTGTATTGAACCACCACGCAGCCTCCTACCTTTTTATTATACATTCAGGGGTGGGCCAAAGAGTGGCCCGATAAGTGCAAGCAGGCAGAGGACTGCCGAAACAATGTTGCGGCGCATCTTCAGCGCCGATCCTGAAACGTAACTGCGTGTCTATTTATAGCGTATCGATTGATGGTGTAGCTCGAGGTTTGTATGAACCGGTAATATTAGACAGTTCCGTTTCAATTGCGTACATATCGGATTCTATTTTTCTCTAAAATTGTCTCGGGACATCAATAAACGAACCTCGCCTTAATTTATAATTAGAGACGGGGACATGACGGCTCGTTCTAACCAACTGATGCAGCGCTCATAGCGTGGCCTTGACAGTGTCATGCTTGTGCGTACAAAGAAATACCAAAAAACCGCAGCTACGAACGCTATTCTTGAAATTACTCGCCTAGTGCTGATCCGTCCACGGCTTCGCATAATGCACTGCGCCATTAGATCGAAAACTTTGTTGTGTACTCAGCCACAGCAATCTGTTATAGAACCGGCTCCACCTTCATGCTCCATCGTGAATACCTTAGGTTTCAATTCTATATGTAGTACATAGTACAGAAGTAAACCAGGATGTTTCGAAGATTCTCTGAAAAGAGTACAATATTAAGGAATTACTTTATCGGAGAACAAGGAATATGTACAGTGTGCAAATATTACTCATTGTGAGTGCTATAATTGTAAAATGCTGCGGACAGCCTGAGCACTGATCGAGATTGTTGAATATTGGATCGGCGAAGTATAGAGATTAATGTTTTCAGTGGAACACTCTTTCAGGTGGCGCCTGGCGATCTCTCTTGCCCTTTTATTCTTTCTACCGCTACATGATTGCCAACATATTAGGGCTAAAGCATCTTGAAGTCGACATGCTACTGAAGATTCAGTGAGTCATCGGTCAACATGGAAGTCTCTGCTACGCAGCAATTCCGCAGTCGCTTCTAGCTTCCCGCAATACGCAGTAGAACGCACAAGGTGTTCTGAATTTTTTATATTCCTAAAGCAGATAAAGAAGGGATAAACGTAGTAACTATTTGTAAGAACCGTGGGCGTGAAGTTAGAGCTTATAATCAGCTATTAGTTGTGTTGCTCTGCTTAATGGCTCCCAAATCAGGGTGCGACCCCGGAGCCTTGACGAAATTTAGTAAATTCTAAACGCCGAAGCTGACAGATTGAGCTATTCTCGTTAACAAGAACAAAAATTCAAAGGACCGTGCTGCTGAGATTGATAAAGTAAAAGTGCTGGAATACAGATGCGATGGCCGTGAATCATGGGATAGAAATTCAGAGTCGTCCGAGGTAATATAATGATAGGTGTTGTGCAACAGCTATATACGTAGCTGCATAAAAATTCAGATATTATCATAGTATTCGATTTAAAGATCTGATATTAACTAAATCCTTTGCCTGTCATCATTACCAGAAATTCGAGCACTTAGACGAATCGGGTTCAAGAGATTTATTCCTATTGATACATGTGTGGTATACACGTGAAGTACAAATAACTTCAAGCATGACCTTGCGGCTTTATCGAACCTTCAGCCGTTCGGACCGTAGTTCGGGCTCATGAAACCTGCGGTCAATCCATAATCCGCGGCATGAAAAACTTTCGCCGCTACATGTTTGACACCGAAATAAATGGCACTCCGAGACTCCAAGAGCGTAATTACAAGACAACTAATGAGAGCACTTCCTATCTTTGAACAGTGTCGCACTGTCCAGAACGCTGCCATTTTTGCTCGCCACAAATTCGTGCGTCAGATGAGTGCAGTTGTGGAACACGAGCTTACTCCACCCATACGCGGTGGAAATCGCTGCTCTCGAAAAGTTGGAAAGCGGCGTATTGAAAGTGTCGAGTCCGTCGTAGTGGCCAGCAGCACCATTCGTGATGTACCATGGAGCCTTCGGGTTATTGAGTTCGTTGGGATCGACGGTACCGTTGCTTATAGGGGCAATGCGTTCGTAAACGTGGAAATGCCCGCTAATAACGAGATCGACCGAATATTTTATGAGCAGAGGCTCGAACGCTGTCTGGCATTCTGGGCATGGCGTCCCGCTAACATACCAAGGACGGTGTCCAGCTATCAAGAAGCCGATATGAGCTTTAACTGAGACGGATCGAGTTGTTTGTCACTCACCGACGATAACCCAGGGCGTCTTTTTCCTGTCCACGGAGGCAAGATCCTTCTCTAACCACGCTATTTGTGCGTTCTGAACGCTCCCAAATGGACCAGATGCTTCATCGCCCTCTCCACCTACTTCATCGGGACCGATGAGGCCATGGCCCAGGTCGGTCTCAGTATCGAACTGAATGTAGTGAGCCATCCCGTGATCGAATGAATACCAGAAATTCTCGGTCCCTCCGGACTCTGTGCTCGGCATGCGGAAGTGGTTACGATAACCGGTGAAGTTGGTTTGGCCGGGCATGCAAATGCTCACATCATAAGTGATGTTATGCGCCTGCGAAGATCAGCTCTCAGTAACATGGAAGTGAATCGCAGAATAGAGCAAGTACCTTATCTTTGGTGCCTCCATTATCACCTATCAGAATTGAGTTATTTAACTTCATGCGGTGAGTGAGACATTAAAAACTCACAATTCGCCTCGTGATTCCCTGGTCCGACCATCCAAGGCTTCGTGGACGTGACAACAGTCATCTCATCATAGAATTGATTCAACAGCGACTCGAAAACTTTGTACCCGTCAGCGATAGTCGTGTTTGGAAGGAACCCTTGAACCTCTTCCTTCAGCCAGTAGTCAGCATACGCGATGTCTCCCGCTACGCAATAGTCGCGATTAGCTGGCTAGCTAAACATGAATGCAAAGCAGAACTCACGATGCCATAGAAACTCCCACTGATCACTCGAAGAAGAAAGAGATTGTATAGTGTTGGTCTCGTTTGGACCAAGAGGGTTCGCGGCACCAGTTCCAACGGTGGTGCTGAGGCCCTGCGGACCAATCAAGCCCAAATCCACTACGATGGCGGTAGTATACGGAGTATGGTCCCCAGCACGACGAGCGGTCATGAATGAATGAATGGTTGAGGCGTTGCCGCCGACTGGTTGGTAGTAGTAACGAGTGTTTGGCGCAAGGTCGGAGATTTTCACATGGTTGTTGTACGTTAGAGAGGTTGGATATGTTATGGAGACGTCGGATGACGCAGTGAAGTGGAGGGCATTGGGGGATAGCCCATACCGAACCGTTGGCCGTTTAACCTGAGCAAATGTGTTCCAACTGACATGCATGCCGCTGTCGCCAGCGTAGGCCAAACGAAACTGGACAGCCTCCGATGTGTCTTCTGGTACTCGGACATGGTCGATGGAGGGCAGACCTGCGACGAGCACCGAGGAGAGGAAGGGCACGAGACCAAAGGCAGCGAGGAAGCGCTGACTAGGTAACATTTTCGCTTATAGACATCGTCCATAGAGAGGCGTTTATTTTATTCTTCGTCCAGAGAGACTGATGCACGTTTGTCGGAAGATCATGTCACACACAGTTACGGGTGGCTGGCGCATCATGATTACTCGATGGTTGGTGGAGTAGGTCCAAGCTATTTCTATCCTATCGTAAGGTCGTGTTTCTGGAAGATTCGAACTCAGCGCAAGGTCAGGTGCAAGCCTCCCTCGTGGTGCTTCGAGGGGTCTTAATTTAGCAATCCCGATCCAATGAACATCATATGGCCGCAGGAATGAGTCTTTCGTGAACAACCCGTAGCACATGAAGTGCGAGCTTGCTCAATTCGTATTTTAAGTGCTAGAACACCTGTAATGCACTAATATCGTAGGAGTCTGATCAAAACTCAGTACGTTATTTTTCTCTAGACCTCAATCTTGTTCAGGAAGTACTAATTACAGATAGAAGCAACTTTCAACTTCGTCAGGCACTGCGGCGGCACAAGTATTGGAAGATCGGATGGTATATTCGGAGGATACGTTCCGGAGATGTTTACAGCGACTTATACAGTTTATCCTTTGAGTCTGAATTTCCGAGAACGCTGAATATAAAGATATCGAAGTGTAACCAAGTTTCATAGTAGAAAGGAAGAATTTATAAGAATAGTCATTTTTCCAACATGAGACAGAAAAAATTGAACTAGGAGCTACAACTGCAAGCTGGTAAAATCCATCAGAACGAGAGCTAAGATACAATAAGCGATGCTCACTTGGAATTGGCAGCACATACGCAGCAATGCCGCTGTCAACATAACCCCCGCGTGCAATGAGCCCAGTGTGTTCAGCTAAGCTGATGGTATAGAAATGGTCCCCTGCACTGGCGCTAAACGAGGAGTAGAGGGGCACACTTCCACAAATTTGCGTAGGATACACGTATGCGGCGATACCGTCGACAGTGTATCCGGCAACGGATGGCGGCGTACCGGTGAGCGACATAACATAGGCATGGTCTCCAATTGCTGAGTCGTAAATTCTGTAGAAAGCGACGCTGCTTAGCACTTGGGTAGGGAATAGATATGCAGCATCCCCTTGATATTGATAATCGCCGCCGAGGGCATCCTCGTAAATGAAATCGACGGCGGAGGAATATAAGTGATCTTTGATGCTGGGGCTCCAAGACCTGACCCATAAAACAGCTTGGCTAGGATCACCGCATGTTGCGATAGTGGTGGTGTTTCTGGCCTTCATAATAGATAGTTAAGAGAAAGGCTTCTTTTCTCGAATAAATACCAGAGTGGACAAATACCTTGATTAGGTTGCTCTCGAGGTTGGCATGTACAAGGTTGATGCGGGTGAGCAAGTAGGAGACAAGAAAAGTAAAAAGAAGCTTCATGTTGCTTTCTTTTGAATCAGCTCTGTGGGATGCAGTAGTGAACTCTCAGCTTGGGTTCGCAGACTTTATAGTTCTCCTGGTGTTGTTTCTATCAAGCGGGGATACATAGAGCACATGGACTTACCCGCACTCCAAATGACAGGATACTGAGAACATCACTTATAAGCTATGCATCTTCACAATTCAGTGATATAATCTGTTATGGAAGCTTGTAAAATGTCAAAAATATCCGAGGCATGGGCTTCAGAATGGTCCTGACCGCTCTATTACTTCAAGAAAGCCAATGAACAACACCAGAAGATTTTGAAATAAAACTTACAGCAAAAACAGCCATATTTTACTTCTGCATCCCAAACACTTGGTGTATTGCTGCGCGAATAATCACAAGATTATCGTGATTGACAGGAATACTCGCTTGACGAAGGAACATAATTTTCCTCCATAATCAGACAAAGATGCCATATACTTAATTAGAAAGCATGTGCTGGCAGCGTAGCTTTCCGGAGAAAATACTCTCCGGGTAACATCCATAGCACCTATCGCTTGAGCTTGACACAAGATGGACATGTTGAAAGATTCAAGGAAGCCATGAACTAGCGCCTATGCTAAGAGTACGCAATTGAGATTAAGCGCTTTGCAGCCGCCCTAGAAAGAGTTGATGCTAGAAAAGCGCTGAGGGCTGTGATGTTCGTTCCAAAATGAATTCTGAAAGAAGAGTGGCAAGTTACATCGTGACATCCATCGAGAAGAGTCCACAGAAGTGCGCAAATAACGACAATTGCGCAAGAGAACTTCTGGAACACAGACCTAGAGCGATAACTGAATCATCGATAATCTGCCTAAAATTCTGTTGGAAAGGTAATTGTGGAAAAAAAGGACGAAGGAGTGGCTAACATAATAAGTAACTTGAACATAGCTAAAGAATTGCCGAAGCCTTCACGATAATTGGCCATCAGTAAGTTGACATTTTAGTTTCCAAGGTTTCCACAACCTCAGAAATTTCAAGAAAACGTCAGAAAACCCCAAAAATATGGATATCTGGAAACTTATGTCCCTCTTCCTGGAAACCTCAGTCTCCTGATACGTCATCAATTCATTTTGATTGACAAGTTGAATTGATCTTGTAGCAAAATCATCCAAATTTGGTTCAAAAAATGGTCTCTGAAGTTTCCGGAGGTTTCCGGAAACCTGGAAACGTCCAAAAACCCATGAAGACCCGGAAACTAAAATGACAACTTACTGATGGCCACTAGGAATTAAAAGTTCTTACAGTGTAGAGCATTCAATACAAGTCCAAATTTAGCTGTTTTTCAATCGACAAGAATTTTCGGCTTGACTTGGATTTAAAATTTTAACTGTGAGTAAAACTGAGAAAATACCGAAAGGCGATTTTCAGGAGTGAGAAGAGGCGACTCGGATGCGCACCTAGTGCAACCGAAACCTGCATCCCTATCGATAACTTTAACTAATACTCTATACCTGAACTTGGACATTACAGCTAGACCCTCTACGAACATACCGACTCCTTAGTCCCCCACAGCCAAATCGCTTCCACACCTGTAGATCGGTTACATTAGCATAACCCGTGCGTCTTAGTACTCAGCTTACTTGTTGCACGTAAATATAAAGAGTTTAAAAATAAAATAAAAAAAAAAAAAGAGGCGACTCGGATGCTCGGAAGCACATACAGCAGCCGAACCAGAAAGGCGCCGAGTCCGCTCAATTGTGGTTCCATTATCCATGTTGACTGTGTTCTGTATGTACATGCCCCCCTGGGCTTCCACCGACGCAGAATTATAGGCCATTTCAGTCTTATCTAAGGTTCGCCGTCATTTCCACAGATGTCAGGGGCAATTGATTCATTCCGCTGTCCTCGAAGCTCTGTAAGCTCCTGCGGATTGCGTCTCACCCGATAGACTTACAATTGATCAAATTTTAAAGTACTGCGGTCGCTTTCGAGACCCTCTCCGAGTAAGTTCCGGTATTCCAGCAGCTTTACAACGACTGCCTTGATTGCCCTTCGTATGAATGAAAGGCGCTGCAATGAGCTTTCGTTTAGATTTGTGATGACACGCAAGCTCCCAAATTTCTTCAGGTCAGCGCACAAATTTACACCAGGGACCGGTGACTAATGACTCGTGAGTAATTCGACACCAGAGGGGATGCATGCGAAGATTCTTGAACGCGGAACTCAGCAGGATACATAGACAAGCACAGACCTTTACATAATAAATTCATATATTGATCACGTACAAATGATCTAAAATCGATGATACACATTAGACCAACTGCAGCGTTGAGATCAAATTAATATCTTTGGTTCACTATTATTCTCCCTGTTCCTTAGCGACCATGCGGCTGTTCTGAGAACATGGGCGGAGTGGTTTCGTGGGAGTTGGGCAAGTCGCACGGCTAACAGGTCTTGGGAATGTCGCAGCAATAGTAACGAACACGGTCTCCCTACCCGGGGCCGGCGTCCGTGCCCATGTCGAATGGCAGGGAGCTTTCTCAGGACGACATACCGAATGCATCACATGAGCTCACACGTTAGGAACGCCAGCCTCATATCTCCAGAGCCAAATTTCTTAGCATTGTGACCCTATAAAACCCACACTTGTATTGTTCAAAAGCATTCAGGTCTAGGAGTCAATTTATTGGGATTACTAAGATTAACATTTATTTCGGAGGATGACTATAATGTGGCTGGCACGAGAAGGATGTCCAGCATGGGATTATCGCTTCATTATTCGTTGGGAATGAAGCGTACTCCGGTGTAAACAAGCTCTCTGAAGCTGCTGTTCCGGACCCGGATTAGGGATTTCATTCTGGACCTGACTCCATTGTGAGAGAACAGTACGAAGGTAGGGACATATAGTCAACATAGTTCGCCTCACTTCCTGTCTATTCTCTACCCGCTTTAACACTATGCCTAAACCAGAGAAACATGAAACCGTCATCGTCGTCGGCGGAGGTGGCGCAGGAGCCCCTGTTGTTCATGAGCTATCAAAGAAGCTCGATCCTGATCTATACGAGCTGGTCCTCATCACAACTCGACCTTTCTACGTGCACCTTCCTGCTTGTATTCGTATGGCAGTCACGCCGGACAATAACCTTGAGGAGCGCGCTCTGATGCCTTATGACCAGAACTTCGCCAACGGAAATGGAAAACTGGTTATTGGGAAAGTTGTTTCGATTGTCGATGAAGGGGAGAAGGGTGGACACGTTGCTCTCGAAAATGGTGATAAATTTGATTATTCGATCCTCATCCTCACCCCCGGTAGCACTTGGGAAGGCCCTCTGAACATGCCGAATACAAAGCCAGAGTGCTACAAATGGGTTCGCGAATGGCGTGAAAAGTTTGCAAGAGCCCAAGAGATTTTGCTGGTAGGAGGAGGCGCAGTTGCCATTGGTTAGCGACAGTTTCATCTTTAAATACATATGCATCATTTACAAGAATGACTCTAGAATACGCTGGAGAAATCAAAGATGTCTGGCCGGTAAGAATCATCATTCGATCATTTATAATCTAAATAACCTTGGCAATCTTGGAATAGACAAAGAAAGTGACGATCGTACATTCCGAGAAACTACTTTTAAACCACGCTTATCCTCGAAGTTGGAGGAGAACTCTCACAAACCGCGTTCGTAAGCTGGGCGTAGAGATTATTCTAGACGACTTCGTTGATAATCTCGAGCCTGTCGATGGAGTGGTCAAAACGCGCAATGGAAACGTTCTCACTGCCGACTTTGTCGTGAGAAAATATATCTCTGCAACTTAATCGAGTTACATATACAAAATTATGTAGGTACCTTGCCGTGGAGGGCGACCGAATACCGAATTTATCAAGACTTTACCGGGCGCCTTGATGGAATCGGGGTCGGAGTGCGTCAGGATCACACCGACTATGCAACTTTTCAAGTACCCTCGGATCTTCGCAGGAGGCGATGTCATCGAATGGTACGAGCAGAGGCAGGTCATGAAATATTACTACCATGCCCCAGTCATCGCCAAGAATGTGATCGCTCTTCTTAACAAGAAGCAACCTCCTGCACTCTACCATGGGAAATACGAGAGCATTATCATTAGTCTTGGAAAGGTCCATTTCATCGTACTCAGTGATTGATATTACTTTATTGCTTACTTCCCTTATTTATAGAACCGGGGCGCCAGCTACTCCGAGATGCTCTGGGGCTTACGTCTAGGAGATTGGTTTTCAACTATATTCAAGTCAAAAGGGCTATACGTGAGCATGACGAGATGGAAGATGGGCTTGTAGTGGGCGATATCTGTCGAGTTATTCGATATTCAGTACGAAGGGTTCAATCCGTGACTGCATAAAATAGACTTCCTAGAGAGTAGCTGAGAACTATAATGGTTGAGTTCTTAAATGGAAAATACTATGAGACTACTGCGAAATAGGTTATATAGCTCTACGTGGTGGGCGTAGAATTGGGATAGGCTACATAAGCACACGTGACCGCACCGAGTACCGTGCATGCCTGCAGGCTGTAGTGTAGATCACATCGTCGCTACTATCCCGTGCACTGCGGTGACCAAGGTACATAAGCTTGATGGTCTTCTTTCTCATGGTAAGCAGATAGCGCAGGTGACAAGCATACGAACTGACACAGCCCGTGACTTTCTGACTAATGCCTATTCTAGGTCGGTCCATAGTCTTGAATGGACCATCCATTGACCGGAATAGCAAAACGACTTTTTGCCCACTCGCGTTGAATGGCATGGTCGAGAACCGTCTGGAATCCTCTAGAAGTAGTGATAATCTATTCCGTTCGGCTATAATGGCTCGAGCTCCAGTTTCCTCCTATCATCCAAACTCACCACTCCCCATAGCCATTCCCCCCACCCAAGAGATCTTATCTTGCTAACTGTCACCTCCGCTTTTGTAGGTTTCCACAATGCATGCATTCCCAATGACTGATCTCAAACTTATTTCGTTGTATTTAACAGACGACGATGTCAGCATTATTCCGTCTAATCCGCCCCAACACATTACACAATGTGTCGCAACAAATGCCAGGCGCATCAAGCTCTACTTCTAGAGCTGAGATCCGAACAACCGCCACTACTCATCCTCATACCGCCAGTTATTCCATGACTCAGGCCCGTTCAACTACGACAACGCAATGGCCACAATATTTGCGTACGCGAGTAGAGGATAAGAGTAGAATGAGCCTATGTGCGGCAGAGGGTGAGTTTCTCGATTTTAAATTGGTGGCGCATGTACAACATAGTGATAATTATGACAGCTGGGTTCCTCATGTTTAGCACGTCGTGATAAACGACTTGCTTTCATACCTCCTATTACTTATTTTCTTCAGACTCTTGGTTTTAAACTCGCTCTACATCACCACTGTATACTCAGGCTTCGGCCTCACCACCATCCATACGAGGAAAAACACAGCAAGAACAAAACACTGTTCCCTCGTGTAAATAACTGTAATTGTAGTATGTACAATAGTATCTTGTCGTCAATTAAGTAGGCTCACTGTCTGCAGCTTGTATTATCGCATTTATTATGAAACATTACCCGGTATTCAACCCATTCGGAAAGCTCATCCAATTGCATACATACTGCACCTGATGCTGCCCCCGGTCGTGGGTGATTGCGCAAATGAAGATCCAAAGCCCGACAGTGGAGCTTTACACTAGAATGTTGGAAGCGCTTGGTACTCTAGAATCTATCTTTCGACTTCAGATGTAGTAGTAGGAACTAACATTGATAATTCTGGATAACGTGACTTACCAACTTGAAGCCACCACCATAATCCCGCTTTTTATTTTTTTTAATACGAGATTTTACATATTCAATGCTCATATGTTAAGCTATTTACGAAAAATGAAAGAATGAAAATAGGATCACAAAACGAAATGGGTTTAAAGTGGATGAGAATTTCAGATAAATCATTTATCCACTGTTTGCTTCTATAGGGTGTAATTCTGAATCAAATACTTGATACCTTAGAGATGACACAGATATAAATTATGTACAAATATGTGCAGTTTTTTTTTTGTGACTATCGAGTAAGGAATGGCCTCAGAAAACGCTTATCCACAAAATGCATGTGGATATCCATGTCAGTCCCTGTGAGAAGTATAAATATAACACATTAGAAAGCAAACTAAGTTCTCTGTTAGTATATCGGTTAGTACACGCGCCTGTCATGTAGTTAAATGGCCACTGACCGCGCGAAAGCTGGGTTCGACTCCCAGACAGAGAGTTTTCTCCCCTCAATTTAACATTTTAAATCTAAAAAGAGGTGAGAGTGTTTCTTTTTTGGGAGCATTCAGAGAATGAGTTGAATATTTTTGTAGAGTCTTAAAAGGGCTACTTGACCTCTAATGACAAGTATGAATCGCTTGAAATTGGACTCGGGGTCACAGCTATGCACACTAAAGGGGATGTCATTCCCTTTTCTATTTACCCCAAATATACTCAGATAGCCGAGGAAAGTATGTCAGCGAAACGGCAAGAAAGAAAGGAAGGTTCGAATTCCAGGGGCAAGGAGCTCTACCCTCCGGTTGAACTTTGTCAGGCTCGTGTGAATCGGCGCCTCATTAACGGTAGTCTATTTTTAGGGTTGCGTTGGTTCAGTTCCATTTCGGCGTGCTCTACTTCTCGAGATGAATGAATATCATTCAGTGAGTCTCAGCACATCTCACCTTCGCCGTCGATGGCCGTTCGAGTCAAGTAGCACCTTTAAGCAACAGCTAGCCGAGGAGGTATAAATCCACCAGAGCACCCAGCGAAGAATTTCCAACATTCGTTCCTACATTCTAAGATCGAATTCTTACTCCTCAAATCGGCAATAAAATGGCAGCGAGTACACGTCTGTTCATTAGTCTCTTCACTTTTCTGCTATTTTTTATACCATCTGCCTTAGGCACTTCGAACTTCAACTTCACTCGTCTTAACAAGGAGGATGCTATGCTGCTCATCGTCGACCACCAGGTCGGACTCTTCCAGATGGTGCACGACTTCGGTCCGGACGAGTACAGGAACAACATCCTCGCCCATGCGGCCATTGGCAAGGCATTTGGAATCCCTACCATCCTCACTACCAGTTCCGAGACCGGTAAGCGATAAATTCGTTTGGCAATGGAGAGACTCTGATTGAAGAAATTCATAGGACCAAACGGGCCACTCCCCAAGGAAATCACGGATATGTATCCTTCGGCCCCTTTCATCAAGCGCCAAGGAGAGGTCAATGCGTGGGATAACGCCGACTTCCGCGCTGCCGTCAAGGCGACTGGAAAAAAGCAGATCATCATGGCCGGAATAGTCACCGACGTTAGTCAAAAAATAGTCTTTTTGTTTATCACCTAACCGATATCTGGCAGGTCTGCACGGCCTTCCTTGCGCTTTCTCTCGTCCAAGAAGGCTACGACGTGTGGGCTAACGCAGAGGCCTCTGGCGCTTTGAATAAGCGCATCGCAGACGATGCGAACGATCGCATGCGCGCTGCTGGTGTCCAGGTCGTCTCGATGTTTTCTGTCGTATGTGACCTTATGAGGGACTGGAGGAACACCCCTGGTTCCCTCACTCTCCTGCCATTCTTCGACAAGTGCGTTTCTGGTCTTTCTAAAAATCCATTTATTTTATTCATCAGTTGATCTGTAGATATTTGGCTACTTACGGATATTTGGCACGCGGACATGCTGCTGCTATTAACCGCGGAACGATCCTTCCCGGGGAAAGCGAGTGATCAATCTCCTATATACAGGAGGACGGAGAACTTTTTTGGATTTCAACTTTGCGATAGTCAGAATACGAGATACATGTTAGTTCATCACGAGAAAAAAGGACAAAGATTAAAATAAGTACCGTCCGGACTTATAAGGCCCCTCTTCGTGCTATGGTCCCGATAACATGCATGAAATTGCGAGGACGGATCGCGATGGCCCTGAGATCACCGGCAATTATCGGCGCTTTTCACAGGTTCAAACTAAAAGACATGCTTCTGATGGATGCTAGATATTAATTAGTGAATCACATCGGGTATATGAAGGTACAGGTAAAATAACGAAGCATAGCAAGCCGGCGATCTCTGCAAAGTTCATCTACACGCTTATTATCCGGCGTTTAAATTTCTTGGCACCATCGAAAGATACAGAGCTCCTTTTTGCAATCAAGATAACGAATGAGTGGCAAGAAGAGTACCCTTCAATATCCGAATATCTCGGGAAATACACCAGAAAGGATACACACAAGGTCAGCAGGGAAGATCAGCCTTCTCCAGAAGCATCGGAACAAAGAACACCGGAGGTCACCATAATTGAGCGCTACGGGCACGTCAGGCGAACTGGAGATTGCGTGGGAGGATCTGCCTCAACGGTACGTGGTGATCCTACCATCTCCGTGCTTCTCTGCGTTTCTCCGATATTATGCAGGGAGATGGGATCCTTGGCGATTGGATGCGATTGGCCTGAACAGGAGTGTTCACTGGACACTCGTGCGTTGGGCGCTTGAACATGGGATTGGGGGATCGGTGCTTTTGCAGGGTTGTGATGTGCATCAGCTAGCACTACTGAGCAAGAACGTGATGCTTCAGAAAGCTATCGACATCAGTCAGTGAGCGCGTTGATAATAATGAGCATAAGCGTCGATGTGGATGGCAGGAAAGATCGAGGGTGGTGGCTGAGGCTTCGAGAATGGATTAAAGAACTGGATCCGCACCAGCTTGTTTGGTCTCAAAGATATAGAACAACAATAACTCGACTAGTTATGATACGCCAGCAATTAATCTTTTCCGTCGCATTAATGGGGTAGTGGTAACCTGGGTCGTTGCCAAAGAACAATGTCATGCAGAAGACAAGTTCGACCCGCCGGGGGTTCGATTCCCTCTTAATGCATGTATGCGATCTGTGACTTATTTTACTATTCTACTACTGAAGAATGGACGGCGAGCTACCTTGTAGAGTGAATGAATAGCTACATTGAACAAACTTTCCTGGACACCTTTTTAACGCAGGCAAGTTGTGAAGTATTGCTGCTGCTTCTAGGTCGGTTTCGATATTCGGCGTGCCATGCTCTTAATGTATAGACCTGACCCAGCATAGATGAAGGTGAAGATAATTGAAGACAGTCACTCAAGGCTTAATATTCTGAACCAATGCTGGCGCTACTTGAAAGACTGACTTCAGATCTTCGACTGTAGGATACTGGTTTTATGATATGGGTACATCGTAGTA
Source organism: Nidularia pulvinata (assembly GCA_036937195.1). Taxonomy (NCBI): domain Eukaryota; kingdom Fungi; phylum Basidiomycota; class Agaricomycetes; order Agaricales; family Nidulariaceae; genus Nidularia; species Nidularia pulvinata. Next base: position 15,641 of record JASFDH010000103.1, on the reverse strand, counting down.
CTCCATACCTGCCCCGCTAAGAATGCATTAATGGGGTAGTGGTAGCCTGGGTTGTTGCCATATTCAAGATAGAATTTAGTGATATACATTCGATCCACCGGGGGTTAGATTCCCCCTTAATACAATGGATGATTTTCTTGTTGCTAAAAAACACATTAGTTTGGCAACACATGGTATCATGCTTCTACTCATCAAGGCCTGAGCTCTGCGCGCCGAGCACAACCCGCATACAGCACTTGTAATGTCAAAGGTGAAAGCTTTGATTGCCACAGGCAACTAGTGTACTACACTATACATCACGGCTACCAGAGCCACGAAGCGTAGCAGCATAGTAGATAGCTAGGTAGATAAACGTGAAGGCGCGACGCACAAGCATCAAGCGCAACCACAGCGGAGCGACCAAGCGCAGCGAAGAGCGTAATAAACGTAACAGGCGTCAAGCGTAAACAATAATAGGGCGTGAGGGCGTAGCACGAGCATGAGCATGAAGATAACAGCGATAGCGATGTGTGATGATGTGGATAGCGTGGTATGTGAGATGTGCGGGGTATGGGATGCGGAAATGTGGGGTATGTGAAGTGATGAGAGTTATGAATACAGGGGTGGGAGGTGTGCAGGGGAAAGAGATGCGTGGATATGCGAAGTTGGGTATGCAGATGCAGATGGGATGTGCGGTAGAGATGTGCAAGGGCCCAGAGGAACGTTCAACTAAAGCCAGGGGCGCCGAGCCCCGTTTTGCAAGACCGCGTCCACCCGGTCCGTTACATCGCCAACACGCTCCCCCTCCGCCCCCTATTTCCTTGCCCACCCGCACTCGCAATACTCAGTCTACGCTCCCTGGACCGCGACGAAGTTGGCGCGTGGCGGCGCATGAGGAGGGCAGCAACCGCATGGGCGGGCGTTGGAGGCGGAAGAGGGGAAGGTGAGGGTGAAGGTGAAGGTGTTGATTGGCTGGAAGGAGGGGATGGGCATGATGGAGAGGAGGCAGGAGTCGCGGGTGCGGGTGGAGTGGAAGCAGAGGAGGGATAAAGGGGCCGGAACAAGCTCGGGTTCGGCCGCTTCCTCGCCCCCGAGACTGACGTAAGGCGGGTGCGTGTCCGCTGTGGCTGCCCCTGAGCTGCTGCTGAGAGGGGATCCTGCACTGGCGACTCGGAGGGTGCATCGAGCACGATCGGGTCCTCCTGCAGGACCATCACGTCCTCATCGCCAGGAGAGGAAGGGAGGGCAAAAGTGGACCGCTCGGAGGAACACTCTAGGGGTGCATCGAGGTCGATCGGGGGATCGATGTCCATCGAGTCCTGGCTGCACTGGGAGACGAAGTCTGCTTCCTGCAAGAACGGATTTGGGTCTAGCTCCGGTTGCGCTAGATCGGCGGACTGCTGCCGCTCAGCGACAGTAGAAGCAGGACACGGCTCAAGCAGCTCTCCAGGCACCCCGCACGCAAGAAGATAACAACGCAGGCGCGTGGCGAGGAGGCGGTCTTGCGCCTCAAACTCGCTCGCTGATCTCCTTGATGGCTGATCGCAATGCGCATCGCCGTCGACGGCCATGTCTGAGTCCGTTTCTAGATCCAAAGGTATCTCAAGCGCCCTTACGCGCGCTGCAACGCAGGAGTACACGCCCGCCTGGAGCTTGATGTCTGCGAGCGGGGGGCGGGGCTGGGGCTTGGGCACTGCCAGGGGTACCACCACTAGGGGGATAGTCTTTACGTCTGTGCACGGCGAAGGGACAATCTTCACGTCATGGGGAGGAGAAGGGGTTTGTGCCCTGGCATTCCGTTCAGACAAAGGTGTAGGTGACAAGGGCCGGGATGGAGGTAAGGACGAGGGGGAGGGGGACGAGGGGGAGCGCCGTGCTTTCTTGCGCACGTGCCTGACCTGCTCGGGTTCTTTGCCTGCACTAGCAGCTCTCGGGTCCGTGCTCATCTCCGATACATGCTCAGAGGAAGAGCAAGAGGCAGCGCCTGACCCGGCAGGATGCAGCCCCGATCTTTTGCGCCGGATCATTTTCGTCCCCGCACCTGCAGAGGGGCACACCACAGATGAGGAGATCCTCACACACTTTGGCGGAGGTGTACTCAAACACGAACTTGCGACTGGAGGCGACACAGATGATGCGCGCAGCAGGGCGTGCGGTCTGTGTGGCGGCGAGCGTGACGTGGGGCCGCACGACACCGATGGCGAAGGAGCGTCATGGCTGATGGGGAACGGGACGATATTGTGCGTTGGAGGCGGTGCCACAAGGGCAGATGACAAAAATCCCAGGGCCGAGACGCTTTCCAGAGAGAGCGTGCATGTCGGCGGGGATTTTTGCCGTGCCGACGGGGCAGGGAGAGGGTAGGGCTTGCGGTTGGCGAGGGAGGTAGGGTGCAGGGGTTGATGCGAGCGGGAGAGGGGGTAAGGGGGTAGAGACAAAGACATGGACAAAGGGAGGGGATAGGCCCGGGTAGGGGTGATGGTAGGTTGATGTGGGGCTGGCATGGGATTGCGATTTCAGTTGACGAGGCGGCAAGGTAGTAGTGGGTGGATTGGACTAATCGACACGAATCAGAGCGGAATACGTCAGTAAACGATTCGCAGAATCCGCTTCTGCGGTGGGTATGGGGGCTGCGCACCTTGTATTGCCTCAAGGCTCCGTAGTATCCACGAAACACCAGACCTCGTGTATGACAACCTCTTGCAGAACCCAAGTTCAAGCAGCACAGTCAGCCAATAGCACGTCACACACGACGACGAGCACGACAGACAGAAAGCAGACACAGAATCAGATCAGACAGACAGGAGGGGAAGCACGTCCCCGTCCCAAGGCCCCCATTTATAAACAACCCAGCATCCAGGTCCGCTTCCCCAAACCGGCATCAACGGCATCACATGACCGCGATTATCGCTGCGGTCCGCGCGCCGGGATCGATGTGATTGGCTGAGGTGATAGCGGTATCATTGTGGTAATTGACTCGTTTTCCGCTCCGCTGGCAGGGGATTTCTGGTGGGGACACGATGCTGCCTCGAGGCAAAGAGGTCATGCTTCGCGGATATCAGACATAGCATATGGCTGGAGCCTGGACTCGACTGTTGTTCGTGCTCCGGAGGATCTTGTCCTCTCAGGCGGGAGCGATACTGTTTCATGAGAACGCGGCGCTGGCTCTCGTTCTTTGGCCCCAACAAAAGTTCAATCCGCGCTGCTTTATTCCTTCAATGGCGCTCGCTTTCTTCCATCGTCCTTTCAACTGTTATAAATATTCTCGGTTCCTTTCCTTTGAGTCTCAGTGGCAGTTCCTCTCCCCGCACCCCGACACCGGATGACGTCCCGTGCACTGGACCCGTGGTCTGCCGCCACACTCTGTCCAGGAAGGAGGATCCTAGCCTTCGAGGTCGACTTATGATGCCAACGTCATGCGCCCTTTACTGTGATCCGCAGTGAATATGAGGGAAGATCAGCTGGTGCGATTAAGTTCCGGCGGTATATCAGTTATCGTGGGTGAACTCGGTATCACAAGCTGTAACTTCTCGATCGAAGACAATATTCTCATCTACTTTGCTGGTCTTCAGCGTCATTATCTATCTTCCTGGATGGCACCACGACATTTCATCGCTTTAATCCGCGAATTATAACATCCGGCTAGTCTTACAAACCAGGCTCTACCAAATACGAAGATAATCGGTATCATCCAATCTGCAGAGCCCGGAATCAAACACTCACGCTAGACTCTGGAGCTTTCGGCTGGTGCCCGGTCCCGTACATATGCCCACTATAGGCAACCGCGACCAAAAAATATCGAATGCTCTGTGATCGCTCTTCCGAAGTACTCGCATCTCCCAGATAAGCATACTTATTTGAACATTGCTCCTCTCCGGGGTTAAAATGAGCAGCGCTCATGGCTTATGGGGAACACCATAGCTCATCGCGAGGCTCCAGTTTCTCCTGTGCTCGTCCAGGATGTCACTTTCACCACACATGGTCATCGATCGATGATACACACCGACAGAAGCTGCCAGCAGCCGCCCCCTCGCCTCCTGCTGCAGTTTGCTTTGCTTTCTGACTCAAAATTGACATATGGCTCGTCTCATGTCGAGCGCTGTGATGCTAATGGAAGAGTAGGTACTTCCCGGCTACTGTCTGGATGTACTATGTTTGAATCTATCCAAGGTATTCAACAAGATTCAACATTCATGACTGGTTTGCGAATTTTGCATCCAAGTAACCTAAATTCAGAATCTTTGTCTCCTTTCTGGTAAGATATATTTTGTCCATTTTTCTGATTTTCTTCAGATCCCTGTTGGATATCGCTCCCGAACCTTATCGTTGACTAACAAAGCAGTGGTGATATAGGCGAACGTGACAAGGACTTAAGACCTCGAAGGCGGCCGCCATTCGCGCTGAATTATTCTACCATATATTCCATCTAGGATTCAAATATTTTTCTGACTATTATCTCTCTGACGATAATGGTATGACAATAACGATGAATTATGAATCAAAATACGATGATACAAAGTTGGCAGTGGAAGTATACGACTTGGGTGTCCATGGAGTCAATAGAGACACACCGCTAGCGAGCAAATTTCGATTAAATGCAAATCCGCTACAGTTATACTACGTCTCGCCTTATGCATTCGATAACCAAGGAACTTCGATATGAAACCTGAAGTCCTCTCCAGAAACGGCAATGTTCAACTTCTGGCACCCAAATCCCTTCTCGTTCAATAACTGTCGTATTTCGCCTACCAACCAATGAGAGTAGTTGGATTCCAAAGGGAAATAAATCGAGGTATTCGACGAACATCCTCGAGTGCCATCAGAAGCATGTAGTTCCACCCCGAAGAGATCATGGAAGCAAATAGAGCTGCTGTAAAGGTTGTACCATTTCCGTCCCTGACGAACATTTCCAGGCCTTTCAAGCGTGGTAGCAAAGGTTCGACTTGATCAAAGGTAACTGTAAGTGATTCAATGTAAAACTGCGTCAATTGAGCACTGCAGCTAAGCAGCCACAATCGGACATCTGTTAACGAAATGTTGACTCGAAGGAGAGTTAACAAGTTGAGAGTATGTATCCTATCGAGAGTGAGTGTCTGAAGGCACTGAAACCGACAGCAACGTTCGTCGGATGGATTCCACAACATAGCTCTCGAAGGACATGCCATATGAAGATGTTTTAACGCGGGGAAGTCAAGTCCATGGAATAATGTGAGGGTTTCCGTCGCTGGTCCGTTCGAGTTCGAATAGATACTTAGTATGAATGTGTCCAATGTCCCAAGTCTGATCTTCCCTGAATGATTCGGAATGAAACGGCCATCTCCCGTTAAGAGACAGAATGCGCCTTTTTGAATGTTAATGCATGGAATGATCATGGAGTACCAGTTGGATATATTGACTGGAAACGTATTGAGATTGATGTGCGTGAGCTGCGACCATGGAAGCGTAATTGCAGGGAACGCAATATTAGGCTGAGTGAGGCAAGTGATTCTCCTAAGCCGCGGAGAGGATGAAAATGAAGTGAATATAAACAGCTCAAGAGGAGCTGTTATCTGAATGTCAAAAGACTCCAATGCATCGAAGAACCCTCCTGGTAGAGTGAATAGATCTTTAAATCTGCTCGACGAAGAAAGGATGAGCTGCAGATGTTGGAATCGATTGGAATTCAGCATGATGACATCAATGAAGCTAGATACACTGCGATCTGTGATATGCAGAAGATCCAAAAAGAAAGAAAAGGTACATGGAGAAGCGCGGCGTAACCAAGTCCTGGTTGTGTGGACAGCGGGGAGCAAGTTCTGAGGTGCTCGTGCAATGAAGTTTGTGGAGGAGTACCGAATTGAGAGCTTATTCCAGAGCTCCGGGGTCGCCATGGCTATTTTTCGCCATCTCCTGCACACTTGGCAGAGAAGGAGCGGTGAGAGCTTTAGAAAAGGCGTATGGTCATCTGGAAGGCAAAGAATGAATATTTGTGCCATAATCACGACGGGGACCTTGCGCAGTGCCAATGCGAACGTATCACAGGCCCGGATTGTACTACGCAGCTGAGAGCGTCGGCAGGCCTTTTCCGCTAAGATCGCGCACGCGTCTGTTATCTGCCTGAGCACCTGATTGCACTCATTATCGAGCACCTGCTCATTCGCAACACATAATTCACGGTATCTGAGGAGTTTTTCTACTTCTGCCACATTAGATACAGCCTCGTTAGATTGGCAAAGTTGATGAAACAAAGCAATAAGGTCGTCATCCTATAATATTTAAAATTAGATGAGACTATGGATGAGAGATATGTACTTACGCGTGGCAATATCCCATCGTCAGCCTTGTAGGATTCATCGATGATAGTCTTATATTGATTTTGAAGGGCATATCCATGTTTGATCATTACCCTGTGCTCGACGTTGGATTCCGTGGGCAGGATAATGCCTATAGGAAGTTAAGAGTTTATCAGCGCATACTCAAGTTCTTAGGACGTATGGCGGACATACCAAAGGCTAGAAGGTTATTGTTTGTTAGTACATGTCCGCATCTCGCCCAAGAACGCGAAGCCACGTACTGGAGATGCCGCAATTATCGAGGTGGACCATCATCGTAGTCACAGAAAAAGCGTGGATCAAGGAGAAGATAGAAACAAGGGTGTGCGGAGAGAATATCGGTGAGAGCAGTATTAATATAGTTTCGAGAATACAATTTGATGGATTTGACCAAAATTTAACATCTTCTGACAAATTCAAATTCAAGGTAGCCCGTCTAGATAGCAGTTGCATAGCCACACATTGTGTAAGATTTTATATCCGTGCACCACTCACTTCGCGTATTATTTTTGGCGCGTTGTGTAGCGTGTTCAAATTTCAAATACTATGAGGCGGCAAACTTAGACACAGCCACTTTTCCAGTGCAGCCGAGGGTAGAAGGTATTTTTAAACCTCGCTGAATGTTCTAGAAATTAGCCGGTGCACGCTGTCAACATTATGAATTTAGCTTCAAAGATTGAAGGTTGAAATCGAGAACTTGAGCGCTGCCAGTGAAGCTAGTGTACAGTGGTGATCTATGTAAGATGCGCGCACCAGATCACTTGCGTAATGATAGACAGCCTGCGATTCACGCTCCGCCGGAAATAGTGTTGTGGCTCACCGACCACCAGTGTCAGTAATTACAAATATAATTTTGCTATATCTCAGCATCCACTCATTAATATTTCCTCAAAATTTCTGATAATTTGTGGCTTTATACATGATACCATACTTCCTACTTTTATGCCTATATGCAAGCTGTGTGATGAGAAATGTAATATGTTTGCCTGAACACCCTCTTAGTGCTGCTGAAAACTAAGCACCTTGCCTGTACCAAGGCATACTGAGACATGCTAAGTGAAATGGAGAGCTGAATGGGGAAGAGTAAGAGAATGCATGAAGCAAGTGATAGTAATAATCTGGGGATATGAACTAAATATTAACACAGATAATTCACTATGTCAAGACCGGTGTCTGTGGCTGAAATATAAAGAATGAAAATAGAAAGGATCAGAGTAACCAGAGATGAGGTGGAAAGTCAGGATTAATTGTAGAATGATCCAGGGATCATGACCAGGATTGACAATTCCCAAAGTCAAATGCTCTGAATAGCAACTTTATTTAGTTGTGAGGTAATCCAAATAGTATTTACCCTGATTGGAGACAGAAGGTGCCATTTTATATCTGGTATCTAATTGGATGGCTCAGTGGCCACATGAGCCTGGATATTTCTCTAAGAACAGCATTTGGAAAAAATAGTCTGTTTTTTCCTTGTTAGCTGTAATGTCAATCAAGTGTCAATTTCCATCTATGGTAGCATTTTTGGCTGCCACTGCTACAAGCTAACATGAACACATAAACCACTGTAATACAGCTCTACTACCCTATGCATGGTATTATAAATGCTGCCAACACAAGAATGTTAGAACAATTTCGTACTCATTTCCTGCCAACGCTTTTGTTTTCTTGGGGCTGACAATAGAAATGGTCCCCATTTGGATTTCCATTGGAATGACGGAGGCGTTTCACTGTCTTGTACAGTCGAGGACAAGCAATGTCAATAAATTTAATCAAAGTATATTAAAAGCTCCGAAAACTATTTGAATCGATGCAGATTGATGTGAGGATTCTAGCCGTACCGTTTTCATCAGATTCTATCGAGCCGTTCGTCCGTAAATTGCCATTTAAGAAATCGAACCCTGAAAATATTAGCCGGACGTCAAAAAATTAGCTAATATCTCGAAAAATAGTACAATCGACTCCTTTTGATGAACGGTGTCTGATCCCAAAAGATTAAACACTTTTATCGAGCCGTTTTCCCACAATAAATTGAAAGATTTGTGCTTAAAATAGCAATTTCTTAGTATTATTCATCTATTTTCTCCCAGAATTGTCGTAACACTTTGATGTGAGCAGATTTTCACGCTTTTCAGCAATCAACAAGACATTTACACCTTCGGCTGCCTGAGTTAGTGCTCATCCTGACCGCACCCAGCCATTTCCGGCCCCATCAAGACCCTATAAAATCCGAAAAATATGCCCAAAATATTAGCCAACTCCAAAAACTCGTGGGAAAAACTTCGGAGATGTGCTATTCGACGTATTCCGACAAGCTGAATATGATCCTGAAGTTTGGTAAATTTTTATCGAGCCGTTGACGAGATACCGCGAGATACCAACTTGCTGTGTTTGATTGTCCACGACTGTACTCCCAGGACAAACAATTTTTTCTTGGACAAGCGAGTCTTGTGTCAAGACAGCATGATGGCGCCACCGATTGCAATTGGCGCGCCAATCGCGGACTGCCAAATGATGCTAACTTGACAGCAAACTAAACTCTCCATTGTTCTTCGTCTTAATCTTGTGTCAGGCTTGCTTCTGCTCAAGCTCTCTAGCTGATAAACATACATAGAGAGGATCGCTATCCCAGGATACTTTCTAGGCGAACATGATATCCCGGTGACCTATAAGTCCGCACATTAACGCCACTGAGATGTCAAACTCTTTGATACCTGCAAAGTTCCAGGGGTTCTCAGCCACTAGTCGCTGCGGCAGTGTATGCTTCCATAAATTCACTACACAAAGTGCGGGGGAGCTGAATCCTTCCAGCATTAGGTGGTCGCTTAATCGTCTTGAACTTATTAGATCAAAGGAAATATAAAGACCCCCATAGCGATGGTGGAACATTCAAGGGTGTGTGATTTCGTATTGTCGATCAAGTGGTCAAAATGAATAGTTATAGTTAGCGGTATACTTCCGGGTATTGCCTTGCTAGTAGGTTATTGAACAGCCCCTGAGAATTTGACGCCCAAGGTTCAGGACGTCGACGGCTTTTGATTAAGGTACATATCTATGTGATGAATAAAGCTGGTTCCATCGATCCCCTTCCCCCTCTTCCTTGCTACCACCTTCACCTCTTCAGCGAACTCAATCATGTGGGGAACCGTGGGCGTGCCTCACCTTATTCTGCTCACTATGTGGCTCGCGGTCGGTGTTCATGCGTTCCACAATGTAACCGTCGACGACACCGATCCCTCAATCGTCTATACAGGCCATTGGGGTGCAGCAACGTCAAATAATTTGGATATAGGTGGCGGGCATACGCTTACGGAACACCCAGACGACAAGGCGACATTCATTTTTACTGGTGCGTTGCTTGTTTTACCTTTTCTTTGCTCTCTCCTGACTTTCTAAATCGCTTCCTATCCTCCCCCTCCCCGGCAGGTGTCGCCATTTACTTCTATTCCCCGCTTTGGCCCTACCTCGTTAATACCGCCATCTCCCTCGATGGCGCTCCTTCCACCCTCGTAGATCTCCAAGATCACAGCCAACCAGTAAATAACGGGGATGCCGTCTCAGAGACAGTTCGGTCGGCAATTGTCTGGGGGTCGAGCGGGCTGGCGAATACGCAACATACACTTGTCATGTCTGTTGGGGCTGGGCAGCCGTATGCAGTTGTTGATGCTCTGATGTAAGTTGCTGATACACCTTTCATCCGTAGAAGGACTGGCACGATGGCGTGATGGCGCCACTTCCCACTTTTCCTTCTTCCCTCGTTTCTCCTTCGTATTTGGAGCGTTTGAGTGCTTATTGATTTATCATGAACAAGGTACACCATGCTTGATTCGAGTGATCTATCATCATCGTCATCACCTACTACAACTTCCTCTACCTTACCTTCTACCTTCTCCTCCCAATTTACTTCAACAACAGTACATACCTCGCCCTCTGAACCAGCTGCCTCCTCCAGACCAACAAAACTAAATGTGCTCCCTATTGCGCTAGGAGCAGCTCTCGGCGCCCTGGTTCTCGTGCTCATAGTCGTGCTCTTTTGGTTTTGCTGTCGCAAACGTAAGACCTCAGGCCCAGGCCCAACCACCAAGTTGTGGAACGTCGAAGGTCCTTTCCCTCCCCAAGGCCAGACTATCCAGAACCCCTCTTTTCCTGTAGCTGGGTTGCCGATGCGGGGTTCGATGTATTCTAACGGAGTCCACCAACATGAGCAAGGTCATATCCCTGTCCAGGGAGGGATAGATGTTCGTGCAAGGGAACATGCACCATTCGGATCTTTACCCCTTACAACGATGGCAGGTGCAGGCTCTGGTACAGCGGCGCATTTGTATGGTGAACCAGTAGTAGGGGAGTATAATCCGGACGGTCAGAGCCAGTGGACATGTGGACCTGCGGTAACAGCAGTAAGGACAGCGAACATCCAGCCACAGCTTATGGCGACGCAGAACCACCCCTTCGGGGTAATAGGCACACCTGCGCAGTCGTCAATAGCTCAATCACAGGCAACATCCTCAAATCCTCCATTCTCAGAGAACAGAGCGCTACACCCCACCAGTCCTAACTCGTCCAAGTCTTATGGGTCCGACCCGACCAAGTATTATCCAGGGAGTGTTGCTGATGGTTCAGAAAAGATGTCGTCTTCAATGAGGAGCACCTCGCGCCCCGAGTCTTCCTTTACCTTCCCGTATCCGAATCGCCAGTCCGAATATGGTGATCAGAATATACCACCAGCGGATTCGTTGGGGAAGATGCGTGAAGTTGGGAATGATAGGTATTCCGGATCTACTGGACAGACGTCGTATAGTCAGCATTACTACGATCAGAAGGATGCATTGAGACAGATACGCGAAGATGAGTCTTCGCAGGCATACCTTAAGAGTTCGGAGATCGGAGACTATCCTTACCCGTCTGCTGGCGAGTCCCAGTCTGGCTCTAGTTCGAAGAATCAGGATCCTTCTCCAGCGAAGGTTCCTGTGGTGGAGGACGCTCATCCACCTGCGTATACAGCGAATTGATACTGAATGGTGATATAACTATGAGAGCTAGGTGGTTTAAGAGATCGGATGAGGGCATTCGTACATTGTCTTGATTAAAGGATATTTATCGTACTTGTCTGTATTGGTGGTCAAAAAACTCCATGCTGTTCACCACCGACTTGAAGCTTGAAGTTTGAGGTAAGGCTCATTAGAGACCATAGCTGGAGATCGAGCAAGATATATTGTACGATAAGATAATTATGCCTAGACTTGATGCAGTGAGCCGATGCTTCCTTCACACAGAAAGGCTACGAGTAGAATATTAACGTTATTGACAGCGATTAAGTAGATGTGATACAATGAATCCATGACAATACGGGAACTACCTCGGGATGCTTACAGCTGAATTCCAAACGCTGCGCTTAAGGAAATGTCCGGTTTCGCGTGGCCGCCGAGCCTTCCGATTGGACAGCAAGTATCCCCTCCGTCTCTAATCGGGGGATAAATGCGCCCCACAACTAAACAATGTTGCTGAGCGGAACATTTGACCTATCGTCTCCTTGTTGGCTATATACGTAGAGTCACAACGTTCGACGCTCTTCTTTCCCATTCACGCAGTTCTCTTTTTTGCACCCCTTTCACTGCATGCCTATTACTTCTCATTTACTTGCTGCTCGTCCTCTTCCCCTCCTGTTCGTTATCCATCCGTCCCACTTCCTTTAACTAGGCCCACTCCTCCACCTTCTCAGGTATCATGCTCGCCAGTTTCCGGCTTCGCCCCCTTCCACTTTACCCCTTTGCCGTTCCGTCGTATCAGCCTACTTCCTCCTCCGCCGTCCTTCCATAGCCGTGGCTCCATTTGCCATCCCCACGCCACTTCTCACCATTTATGCCGGCGCTCGCTGGGCTTTCCTCAAAACCGCTAATCACTCTGGTGGGACACCAAGCCAACAACCTCTGCCTTCCCGTTGTGCTATCATCCTCCCTCCTTCGTCCAACGCGCGTCCGCCCCGGGTTTAGTTGCAAATTGCATGTCCGCTCACCAGGTCGGCATGACACATCCCTCATGTAGTTAGGCTGCAAAGCCAGTTTCGACGCGGGAATGAGTAGACAGTGTGAGCTCTACTGGAGCACCAGGGGAGACCTTTCGATCAGGAAACAGTAAGTATCCAACACCTTCGACCCTGCTTCGTGTTTTGACAAAATATGACTCCTTACACCCAGGATCGTGCTTTCGTGGCTATCGTTGGTCCAGACAGCGGGTATCCTGATGCGCAATGCTTTATCCTTGACGATCGGTCAATATTTTACCAAGGTCAGCTGCAGAATCATCTATGCTACTAGCAAGTAGATGAGTGCGCGAACGGCAAGCGCCTCTGGCCTCACTGCCAATTTTGTTGTCACCCAGGATCACCGCCATTGTCACGTTCATCAACCCCTCATGTCTCAACGCCACGACATCCACGATTATTGGTCTTTTCCTTACCAGCAGGATATGAGGTGCCTTCGATGTGGACTAGCAGTGTTTTGGGGCATGTGATGTGGGAGACCTGTGCAACGTAATACCTCCAAGGTAAACATATTGCCCTCGCTTCTAGTTAGTGACTTTGTTAACATCCTTTTCCTATTACAGATTTCTTGATGATTGTGCCCCGCCGCGTCTATCGATGACGGCATCTACCACTAGACGGGCAGCGTTACAAGCGTAGGGTTCCTGTAACCTTCAATATATGCAACAAAAGGAGTCGGAGCAAGGGGGCAGAAGCTCCTGTAAGACGGCAACAGCAAGCAATCGTCACGAGATACCCAGACTGTGTGACGGGAAAGTCTTAAGATGATATGGTATGCCTCTATTACTTTTTATTCCTCGTTATCTCTATACTTATGTCCACCTACTTTGTTCCAGTTGACACCTGCGCCTACTCGTCAATCATTGATGATGATAGCCCACGCTATCATCATTACCGGCCGCCAACGCACCATATCTCGACCTCCGGCGTCACACTTGCAACGTCCCCAACCGTCTGGCTGCGCCTTTGCGTCCAATTAGATACACGGCAAAATCGATGCACAGCGCGTGTCAGCGAGGAGCATGGTGCCTGTGGGGCTTATCTTGTACTGATAGTAATGGAGGAAATACAGAGATAGAACCTAGATTGACTGTTTGAGCTCCCAGACTGTGACTGTGATAAGGGTTCGGTCTCGTGCGACTTGCAGCTATAAAGATTTTGGCCGGCAAATAAAAAGACGTTATTTAACACCGGGTTTTATGCCAAACAACCATGCCTGCATTTGAGTCTCAGACAAGTCTCTGACAGTGCTGAGCGCTGAGGCTTGTTGACACGACTCGCGAACAACGTTTATGTGCGTTCCTCCCAGCTTGCAAGCGTCCATACCTATCCCCACCTGCCTCTCCTTATACAAATCTTTCATTTCATGTCGACCAGTTTCCCATGGCTAAGGACAACGACTCGTCCGTTCTTATCGTCCATGGTATGGACCCGGATGTCACTGCAACTGCGTTCATCACATACTTACTGTATTCTCCTGCCATGCGCACTCAGTGATCCTTATTCGTGACGAATACCTACTTAACCTGAATACCCATGCAGTTAGTGTATATCACTATGACTGTTCTTAGAAGAGAAGATCACAAAGTATTCTTGACATCCCATCTCTAATATCGTTTCTGTGCTCAAAATCATCCCCTAGAAACACAAAACCTCGCTATTTACACTCGCAGCGATAGATGTGTATACAAAATGGAAGCGATGCTATTCCGTGCTACATCTACGAAGCGAATTTAACATGCCTGATACTAGACATACGACGTCTTCGAAAAATTTCTTATCCTGCTTCTGTAACTACCTCCCTTCGGCTACCACTTCGATAATCTCAATGATTTGACTCTTTTTCCCTCTTTTTCTTTTTCTCGCCGCAACTCATGCTGTCCTAGTGAACATAACTATCTCCGACAACTTCCCCAATACCTTAGCAGGATATACAATAGCCTATTCGCCTGCAGAATCATAGAGCAGGGGGAACAATTGCTTGGCACATCCAAATCTAACATTCCTCGACAGTGAACAGTGGTTTTGTTGATATTTTCTAATTCTATTGACAAGTTTCACGGTAAAATATGACATCCTACCGATGTTATTTCAGAAATACGTTAAGATGGCCAGGTTCCTGATCAAGTAGAGTATCTAATAGAGATTTTGATTTTTGAAAATGACCGGACACTGCACCAGGGTCTCCCTGAGCCAAGCTTGGGATCAGTCGGAATTGGCTGGCATTTTCTCACTCTAAAAGTTATACGTGTTCCTCTGTTAAAAAGTATTGCCAAAACTCTACATCAAATAGTCGATTATTTGCAATACTACGACAGAACCACGAAAGACAGCTCTAGCTGGAGAGCCTAAAATACAAGAGATGAGATAGGGATCATAGGTATCTTGTAGAGTCATTTAGTGGTTTCCACCGCTGCCAGATCTTCTCTCCTTCATCTTCTGCGCAATTTCCTCCGCAGAAGAGCCGCTAAACCTGGTCTCAAGATTATAGAACGTCTTCTGAGCATTTTTCTTGGATCGCTCGAACATTGCTGCTTCGTATTCCTGAACAGCAACTGCCAGCTCTATTTCGCCGTCAAGGGATTTTTTGATTGCTTTGGCAAGATCCAGAGCATCAACCATAGCAAGATTGACACCCACTCCGGCGAAAGGAGTCATGACATGCGCCGCGTCGCCGATCAAGGTAACACTACAGGATTTCAGACATCAGATAACAATCTCGACAAAAAGAGTCTAGAAACACTTACCCAGGACGCGAATCCCACCTCAGACCTATAGGAAGCATCCACAATTGCTTAAAGGCAAGATCCTTATCGCTCTTCAATATCAGGTCCTTCCCACCCTGATCCCAACCCTGAAATTCCTGCTTCACTAGCTGCTCTTTAGCACTCGCGCTATCCGTCCAGTCGATGCCACAAGTCTCCGGCCAATTCAAGGGAACACGCAACATCGCATATGTCTTTACTGCTCCGTCTCCTTGCCGCTGTGCCAGCAGGGCTTTCGACTCTCCCAGCTGGAAGCATGAGCCGTCTCCGAGCCTTTCGGAAATTTCGGGATACCGCTCCGTTACATTGACGATATGTGATTCGACGCCTGTGATCTCAGAGTAAAAGGGCTTTGCGTCGGTGACGAGAGGGCGGACTTTGCTCCAGGCTCCGTCGGCGCCAACGACGAGGTCAAACCCTCCTTCCGTGGAGCCATTCTCAAAGTGAAGACTGAACTTCGGAGATCTGCTCTCGCTAGACATGGAAGGTTCGACATGGACAAGTTTATGTCCCCAACGGATGGTAGACTGGTCGAGCGAATCCAGAAGCATA
>JASFDH010000102.1:0-37302 GCA_036937195.1 Nidularia pulvinata | reverse complement strand
CACGAGACACATACTCAATACAGCAAACTGCCCAAGCTTTCACCTGCCGAACTAAGCCGCATGAAGGCAGAGAAGGACGCACGAGAACAACAGGAGCAAGCACTTGCAAGAAGAAGACAAGAAGAGCTGCGGATTCAGCAGCGAATAGCCCACGGCGCGGTCCGTCTTGATTTTTTCTCTATTTCTACGTGTTAGGATACTTAATATCGCGGCTTAGACTCCACATACACAAGTAGGGGCTCAGCAGCAAGCGCAACCACAGCAGCAGGCTCAGGCGGCCCCACAAGCGCAGGCACAGGCCCAAGTGCAAGCTCAAGTGCAAGCTCAAGCACAAGCACAAGCACAAGCACAGGCCCAAGCACAGGCCCAAGCCCAAGCGCAGGCCCAAGCGCAGGTGCAGGCGCAGATTCAGCCGCAAGTGCAGAGACCCCCGGCGGGTAATCTGACGGTGCCACAGATTCGAAGCCAAGTCAACATATCGCGTATCTCAACGCCGGTGGTGGCTGGTGGAGGAGGAGCACGGTTTTCACCTCAGCAGCTATTGCAGATGCAGCAGCAAGCACAAGCTCGTGCGGCAGCGGCGGCTGCAGTGGCAGGAGGGCATACCCAGCAAGGTCAAGCGCAAGGGACGCTCGGGCAGGGATCGAATATCAACGGAACAGGCGTCAACGGAACCCATCTCCCGCCCGGGTTTGGGAATCGCGATGCTACATCATCACCGGCGCACCTATCGCCGCCCCGGAGCTCTGGGACGCCCTCGAATAGTGTGAATTCGCCTCGTCCACCCGCAGACCAGCTCCACCACCAACAAGGATTGTTGCAGGCGACTCAAGTGCCTGGGAACGGGATACCACGGCCGGGTTCGAATATGGCAAACCATTATTTTATTCCTGCGATGCAGCCAGGCTTTACCCAAGAACAGCTGCAGGCCGCTTTGCGCCTGCAGATGCTGGTATGATGTCTGCCTTATGGATACGAATGGAATGTTGATTCATTTTAACAGGCTCAGCAGCAGCAACAGCAGCAGGGCGCGGCCCAGCCTAATGGATTTCCGTCACAGTGATGATGGGTTACATAGTTTTTTATGTGTGCATATAATAATAGAGCATTGTTGTAATTGTACATTGTCGACGTATTCTTAGACAACGGAGAGTATTGTCCATGAAAGCCCAAGTAGTCCAAGAAAATAGCGCTGAGGGAATTCGGCAGCCAAGCCGGAGTGCGAAAATAGCAAAGTGACATCGATCGCGTGCGGCGAGAGCAGCGCGGAGACACAGCATTGTTGACTGTTGCAGGGAACAGCGGTTGGTGGATGGATGGACGTCGTGACATTGCAGACAGGACGACGAGTGCGCGCGCCATGGTAGATGGTGGAGTGGGACCGCTTGGGACACTCGGCGGAGACTCGGCACGGACTCAGCGAGAGAGCCGATTGGTGGGAATTTAGCCGATCAAAGCGAGCTTGGAAAACAAACAAGAGCAACTTCGTGAGTTGCGGTCTCCAGGGTCACGGTGAAGGTTCACCGAACTGACACTCCGCGTTACGTCTTGCCCTCAGCGGTCACATCAGTGCTTTCTCTCCTCCCCTCTTGTCGCCGCCATAATTATACCCCTCCTCCTGCATTGCCCCTCCTCCCCTTCATCTCCTGTGCCTCATGGCCCACATTCCCCAGTACGACCCCCTCCCGCTCACCAGCGATGACCATCCCTCCAACACCCTCTACAATGCCCCAGACCCCAGATCCTCCTCTTTCCATACACCCATGTCCCACTCCATGGACCTTGCAGACGAGCCAACTATTCCTCTGGGAGCTGCCCCTCCCCGCTTTATGGGTGCCGCCCTCTACGACTCTGGCGTGCCCAGCATTCGTGACTCGTTCGCTTCCTCCAGCAACACCATCCCTGGCACCGCTGGCTCAGAGTACGACTCGTCCGTCTATGCTCTCAACGATGCTTCAGGCCGCTTTGACAGCAGCTACCGGGACGATCCCCGCGACACTTACTATGCTGGTGAGCAGGGCGTCCCCATGTCCCCCGTCGGCCATGCCCGCAATCTCAGCGAAAAACGCGCCACATACGCGCCTCCTCGAGCAAAGTCACGTCGCAAGGTCCTCATTCTCGGCATCATCGCCGCTATCATCCTTCTTATTCTTGCCGTCGCTCTTCCCGTCTATTTCGCTGTGGTGAAGCCGAAAACAAAACAGAATAATGCTATTGTTGGTGACAAGTCCTCCTCTAGTGCAGCTCCGGCTGCCTCTGCCTCTTCCTCGGCAGGCAAACCCGTTGTCGCCGCAGTGACAGGTGGTGATGGTAGTGTGGTCACCATGGAGGACGGCACCACGTTCACTTACCGCAATTCTTTCGGCGGCTATTGGTATTGGGACGAGAATGACCCTTTCAACAACGGTGCCAAGGCACAATCGTGGTCCCCTGCTCTCAACGAGACGTTCAAGTATGGCATCGATAAAATTAGAGGGTATGCTTTGTCCACCTTTTCTAACTGATGATAGTCTCATCATTCAATCATCAGCGTCAATCTTGGTGGCTGGCTCAACACTGAACCTGTAAGTTAATCTGGCAGCCCATCAGTTCCCTTTTACTGACAAGATTTTTTTCAGTTTATGCAAGTTCATCCAGTCAACACCGTTTTCTATGAATATTAACATTTTTATGCAGTGCTCCCGCTCTCTACGAGAAATACCTGAACAATTCAACACCGGCTGTTGATGAATGGACACTTTCCCAGGCCATGGCTGCTGACACTGCCGGTGGCGGACTTGCACAACTAGAGACTCATTACAAGACGTTCATTGTTGGTTCTTTCCACTATTATTCGTCTTGGCCGTCTGTGTCTAATGTTCACTACTTAATAGACGGAGAAAGACTTTGCAGAAATCGCTGGCGCTGGTCTCAATTTCGTTCGCATTCCCATTGGCTACTGGGCCATCGAGACTCGTGATGGAGAACCCTTCCTCGCCAAGACGTCTTGGACGTACGTATCCGTGATCCTTTACCATCCTGTATCTCATATCCGTGGCTAGATACTTCCTGAAAGCTATCAAGTGGGCGCGCAAGTATGGCATCCGTATCAATCTCGATTTACACTCTCTTCCTGGAAGCCAGAATGGCTGGAACCACTCTGGTCGTCTTGGTACTGTTGGATTCCTCAATGGCCCCATGGGTTACGCCAACGCCCAACGTTCTTTGGACTATATTCGAATCCTGGCAGAGTTCATTTCAGAGCCTCAATACAAGGATGTTGTAACCTTGCTCGGTATTGTCAATGAACCTCAAGGAACGCTGATCGGCCAAGATACCCTTTCAAGATTGTAAGTCTTACAGTTCTCGCAATTCTCGATTAGACATATTAATCGCTACTGGCATACAGCTATTTGGAAGCATATGACATTATTCGGACTGCGGGAGGGACTGGTCAAGGCAACGGTCCTTATGTCTCCATACATGACGGCTTTTTCTCTCGCTCCCAGTGGGCGGACGTCTTTCCCAATGCAGACAGAGTCGCGCTAGATTCGCATCCGTATTTGTGCTTCAATACACAATCAGATGCTGATATGTCGACGTATGCTCAGACTCCGTGCACAACATGGGGAGGTGTTGTGAATAACTCCATGTCCGCCTTTGGGTTGACCAGCGCTGGCGAATTCAGTAATGCCGTCACGGATTGCGGGCTGTACTTGAACGGTGTTAATCTGGGAACACGTTACGAGGGCGATTACACTCCAGGCAGCTGGCCCCGTATTGGCAGTTGTGACAGCTGGACGGACTGGCAGAACTATAGTGCCAGCATGAAGACCTCGATCATGAATTTCGCTTTAGCCAGCATGGATGCCCTCCAGGTGCCCATTTTTAATCTTTTCCCGATGAGCCTCCAGCTGACTATCACGCCAACAGGACTACTTCTTCTGGACGTGGAAGATCGGCAATTCGACTGCCACGGGCAAAGTTGAGAGCCCGGCATGGTCATATCAGCTTGGATATGAGAATGGATGGATGCCTAAGGACCCTCGCTCTGCTATTGGTGTCTGTGGAAACACTAATCCATGGCAGCCTCCTTTGGAAGCGTGGCAAACAGGTGGCTCTGGTGCCGGACAGATTCCCTCGAGCGTTACCGCCGCACTGGCCTGGCCGCCTTCATCCATCACCAATGCGGGTGCTATTACGCTCCTCCCATCCTATACTCCCACCGGCCCCATACCAACTCTTTCCGTCCCCACCTTTACCCAGAGCTCCACGGCCACCGCGAGTATTAATGCCGGCAATGGATGGGCTAACGCTGCTGATACTCAGGGTGTATTTGTTGCGATCCCGACCTGCAGTTACCTTGATCCTTGGATAGCACCTACTGTCGCTCCCCCATCGCCATTGTGTTCTGGCGCGGCACGCCGTGAAGAGCCTTCGGAGCCGGCTATTACGGCTGTACCTACTGTATGAGTTCATCTTGTGGGTATATCCCTCTATCTTGAGTTTGTTGGATCGCATCGGATTTTTTTTTGCTACCCATTCTTCTGTTACCATAGTTTTGTTTCCCACCACGGCTACTATACAGTACAAGGACATTTTCGGACTAAGTTAGCATCACACACTCGTTGACATTGGCTCCCTATTTACATAACATACAAGAAAGTGCACTTAATGCATGTATCGCGATAACTTTAGCGTGCGTTGCCCAACTTCATTGAGTGAAAGCTGGCATATCATTGCAGTGCCTCATCAGTGCTCCCCACTAGTTGTTGCGTAACGATCTTCAAGGTCCTCTTGACCACCAAACCCTCCTTCGAAATCCCGGTCCATTTGACTGGCAGCAGATTGGCCCTCGCTCTTGCCCGAATCATGGTTGGCTTGTTCACGGATAGCAGCGAGCTGGGATTGTTCCTAGCATTCGAAAATTTTAGTGTGGCGCAATAGGGCCAGGATCCAACAGAGCATTCTAGGGATATGCTAGAAGTACCTTCTCATGTATGTAGCGGGCCTCCTCTGACTGTTCCCTGGCTTTCCAGCCTCCGTCCTGGTAAAATTTAGCCTAAGTACCTGGGCAGCATATACGCTGACTTTGGTGATGACCTACTTGCGCGGTTGCTCCTTCGGATGTCATGATCGCTCGATAGATGTATAGTGAATAGTGAAGGTTTCTAGTCCGAAGCTTAACGGCAAACCTAATAGGTTATGATGTCATATCAAGAACATGCCTTGGATAAGAGTCACGCATCACTTCAAGGTCACGGCCGTTTTTGAAACCACTCCGAATCACCGACTTGAAGCGGCGTTTCTCTCCACAAAGTATATCTCGCTATTGTGACTGCTTGAGACTCATGGTACTCCTCATATCTTCTTGAATAGCTAGCGATCTCGTTCTTATGAGTTGTTAATTCTACTACAGTTGGCAGTGTCTCTACATGCTGGTCCTCGAGTCCGCTGCTTCAGCTTTCAGACTGGCTACCAAATTTTTGACTAACGGGCTGTCCTTCACCCACTCTCTGTAGGACTTTGCGCCAGGATGGATAGACAGAGTTTGCTCCTTGCTCTGGGGTACTGGTTCAGCAAAGGTTAACAGTGCATAAGAAAGCAAGGACTTACGCGCACGCCGCTGTCAGGGCCAGCTCGGATGACATACTCCCAAGAGAAATACATGAACTCAGCAGCAGGATGATCTGCATACCGGGACGCCTCGAATTTCTCCCTTGTAAGCTCAAGCCCGAGGCTTGCTTTCTCTCCAGTTACTTCACTGAACTGCGTGGCGATATCACGGAGTGTAAGGTATTCCACGACCACCTTAATTCTCTTCCCTGAATACAATGCTTTAGGAAATCTCACACATACTTGATGTTTATATGGACGCACCAGAATATGCCTCAGGCTCTCGTAGCGCAGGTACGACCCAAGCGCCGAAATCTGCGACGCTAAAAGCAAAAATTGGCACATCAGGTAGAAATCCAACATTCCAGTTGAAGCCCTTGATTTCATCGTACTGCGGTACGAAGAAGCTGGTCCAAAAATTCTCATAGTACATGGGAATATAAATGAAGGTCCAGGGAATGCCGGACGCAATGATTTGGTCTTCGATCGCCGCCTTCGAAGTCCAGCTAATGGCGCGGCATTCTCCTTCTCTACCTTCAACTGTGGACCATACAATATGGGACACCTTTGCAGCTTTCGCAGCTGTAACAATGTTTTTGCCGTGCAACTGCTCGCCGTCGTAGCCATGCTCATAAAACTGGGTGACACCGAAGATACCCCATGCATCAGAGAAGGCCGCAGTGAGTTCATCGAGAGAACTCATATCGGCCTTAGCAACCTCAACGCCCCGTTTAGACAGTTCTTGTGCAGCGGTGGATTCTGGATTTCTTGTGACTGCTCGAATGGTATACTGGCCATCTGGCTCCTTAAGCAACCATTCGATGACGGATCCCCCTTGCCTGCAATACAAGGGCCGTCATTTTCGTATCGATTGGAGCCAAATGCTCTTCACTTACTGCCCAGTAGCCCCAGTGACAACGATTAGTTTGACCATCAATAGAAGTTGGAAGTTGAACTTGAAGATGGACGACGACTGTGGACACTTCGCTAAAACGTTCAGCAAATGTTTATTCAAGAACCTTGTTCGTCATCGCTCTTTTATTATAGCATCGATCATGGAGGATACAACAGGATACGACTTTTACCAGAGGATACCATCAATCCGGCAGCCTAGTCTAGGAACAGGATCTGCAATTGTTCGATCTCGGAGGCCAATAATAAGCTGGTTCCGGAAGTAAGTACACCAGTATCATTCAATATTCACGTCCTGTAATTCTATTGGCACTGCCAGTTTTATTAATCTGCAGAGGCTATTATTGCATACTCGCATGCGAAATCGCAACTGGACGAAGCATCTCACACTACCTGAGGTTACCTGCTACTTTAGTACTTACTCATGCCAAGCAGCGATTATCGCACTCAACTCGTAAGATGTTGGATCTATCTGCAATAGGTGCGACAATAATGAGCAACATCACCAAAAAGGATCGTGGATCATATCAGGGTTTAACTTATTTCAGAGATTATAATTTAATTGTTTATTACGAGCTTATATAAAGATGTTATGATACTTCCGAAATTGATTATATTGATCATATCTTGGTTATAATCATCTGTAATATTACGGACGATTGCAACCTCCTTACATCAAATTGTATATGATTATAATAAAATCATCGTCACAATACAAGCACTATAAGCTATTACGAGATGAGGTATTTTCAGCGAACTTGGATTCAAGTGTTCGTACTGTCATTCAGCTCTGTATCCAATGCCCAAGTGTAATTCAATGATAAATAATGGTTTCTGTGAGTAACTCGAGCATAGACTACTGGGACGAATTGCCTTAATAGTAACAGTGAACTAACTGAATTTGAAAGTGAATAGTATACAAAACATGGACTTGTATTCAGCACTAGTTACTACAAGTGAGCTACGTTATAGTTTAAAGTCGGTAGCCTGGACCCGGTATTTGGAGAGCCCGTAGTCCGACGATGGCATGAAACAGCGTGATATTGATGGTCACAATTTTTGGACGGCGTCGTGTCACACTTTTTGTTCTGCCTCCCATCACCATTTTTCTCTTATCCTTCCGCGATCCTTCCCTCTGACCCGCTCGAGGTTGTCAGTGGCGGTTCATCGATGTTGGCCACATCTATGTTACAGCTGTATTTATACGGCAACCTCATTCCGACTCCAGATTCTACAAAATCAGCTTATATTGACCCTAATACCTCTAAAGATACCACTTATGCATCCACTTAAAGGTTTTTTTTTTTCTTAGGCCTCGGCGATGCTATCATACGGCATACGGTACGGCCAAACCCGCAATCGTGCTCGTGCCGTCAGACCAGAGAATTGTACGGCTGACGGCCGTAAGTCAAGCACAAGGCCGTCGAACCCCAAATATAAAACATGACTCCGAAGATCAATTGTGGGTCACAATAAAGGAGGTTAAACTCTTGAACTATGTGTGTGCTTACATGGTAGCGCCAGTTCCTCCAGGCTTCTACCGTAGAGCACCGCAGTCAAATTGCAGTCTTGCAAATTTGGGCCGATCTTACTTTCTATGCATCAACCTGAAGTTTGAACAACATGGACAATGGGGGATTCGGAACTAGGAGCGATGATCGACGATCGGTGCCGATGAGCGGCATCAAACGTAGTGGGGCCCTGTACACAAGGACTCACGAGTATCTACATACGAACCTCATGATTCCGGAACTCTGCTAGCTTCTCGCCCTTACTCGCCTATTCGTACCCTGAAAAAAAGACAACGCGTTTTCGACTTACAAAAGGATCGGAAGCACCATACAGCTTTGGCATACTCTCCGAAAAAGGTACCGACTTGTTGCCTTGGGACTATTGGAATTTGGATATTCATGGGTTCGTTCAAACCATCTACTTAAATAGCGTGCTACAGCATGGAAAGGTGTGAAACATTTTTGGAAAGTTGATAGAAAATATTGAAACTTCAGAAGAGTCGCTTGTGCTGCAAAGACCGGTCACCGCGTGATCGCAGCTTCGGAGAGAAATGCTAATGGAGCCGGCTGTAGGCTGAAGAGGGAGTTTCAAGTTGGCAATCTCGATTGCTTTTTGTGCTGGCGCCTACCTGCACCTGTAATCTTTCTCAACGGGTTACCAAGATTTGTTGTGAAGTTGACTGTGGCTATCTATTGCAGCTCTCGGCGAGTCTACCATGCCCGGACCGTATTATGCTGGCAGTTTAGTATATGTTGTTGCTGAACCATATCTTGGACGTACAGCAACCTACAGCAGCGTACTTTTACATACGCGCACCTACACGCCAAGTATATGGTACGCGGTCAATTTCAAATATCCCAACTTCTTCGGCCCATTTGTACTCCACTGCGGTTGCCACAACAAGATGAAGTACTTCCGTAACCCGTTAGCTTTATGTCGTCAGGCCTCATGCAACCCGTAGGTCCGCGATATTCCTGGGAAATGAGGACTCGGCTAGTTTTCGTTATCAAGTCTTGTAGACATGAAAAGAGAGCTGAAAAGAGTCAACTATCTAAGACCTTCCACCCGAGTTCTGGCCTTGTATGTCTGGCGTATCCGCAGTGAACCATGCCGCTGCTGAATCCGTCAGTGGCGGGGACCCCACGGTCACAGAGTTGATCGCGACTGGCCTCGGGTTGATTCATGTTCTCCAGGTCTATACCTCATCCATGGTAGGACGTCTTTGTTGCCTTATGTCTTAAAAAAAGTTCTGAATATTTAATCAGATGACATTGGCCGTATGGGATTGGCTTTCATGTTTAAACAGTGCGTCTTCATAATCCGAACTTTCACGTTAGACTTATTATTGGGAATTCATCAAGTGGAATGGGACCGGATATGGAAGCGCGAGTGGTCCATTGTGAAGATTCTGTATATATGGACCAGATATTATGGGCTTTTATGTTTTGCTCTCAATCTTTGGTTATTCAATGCAGAGTTCACCTCTGAGCGTTGCAAGACGCTGTGCGTAAACCCTTCGATATCCTAGTGTTTTTTTTATTCTCACTCTACTCTTCAGTCATTACTTAATTGCTGCCACTTGTATGTGGACAACAATTGGATCAGGTGTGTAAATTTTTTTCACTTTCATACACTACACAGCTAGTAACAATTCATGCGAAGAAACCATCCTGGCAATACGCACTTACGCTTTTCTTGGAAAAAATATATGGCTCGGAGCGACGTTGGGCACTATGCTGGTCGGCGAGACTGCTTTCCTCCTCTACGTATCCATTGCTGGAGTTTATCAAATACAACCGGCAATCGGCAACCGAGGCCCATGCACAGCTAGCGATAAACCAGGAAAACATATTGTTAGCGGCTATTGGCTTGCCCCAGTAGCATTCGATCTTATCTGCACTTTCCTAACAGCTTACAAGGTAATACATGGCCTTGATAACCACCGCGTAATGCTGATAGTCATGTGAATTAACCGAACAGGCATTCTATTTAAAATCTACGGGCGTGAAGTCGACGCTTGCTATCATCTTCGTGCGGGAAGGTCTATTCTATTTCTTGGTGGGTAATGATACAGGCATATAATACTGCTTGCTGATTTACAACTCTGATGCAACCCTTTAGGCTGTTTCGGCCGTCAATGTGCTCAACGTAGGTGGTTTTTTAATACTCATTTGAAGGAAGCTGACAGTGCCGTGCAAAGGCTGCCTTCATGTTCCAAAGGTCAGATCGGTTTCTTCCCGAAAATCATCTATTAACTTTTAAAAAATTCAATAGCAATCCGAGTATCCAAAACATAAACTGTGTGTATTGGCTTTCTCTGAAATTTCCCGCTTCTTATATTATTTTCTATGGCTTGCAGCTTTCTTGGCTCTCGTTCTTTCACAGGTTCTTTGTTGTCGTCTTGTCCTAAATCTACGATCACCGCAAGAATTACCCAACTATTTCACTCCCTCAGGCAGTCACCATTCTTTTGCCCCAAACACCTCTCGAGGTACTCCATCCGGCATAAATATACCTCTAAAAAGATTTAGGGATGCGACTACCAGCAACCCTGTATATGGAAATGAGGTATATGACGGAGTTAAGGTCCAGGTTGGTGGCCACGATAGCTTTAAGAATTTGTGAAATTCTGAATTTACACGTTTTAGATCGATGTAGAGAGACAGTCCTCAGGTCCTTCATGAGTGCGCTCACCCAAGATTTTCCCACGAACTCTGGAAGGCTATTGGAGATTGGCTAATTATTTAGTCTTATTAGCCTAGTCGACATGTAGTATATTAAAGTAGGGCTAACATGTCGCCGCTTGGTCGCCGCTAGCTAATGGGTGTCGAAGCGAGTATCACTCCTTATTGTCAGGAATAAAAATAACATAAAGAAGTATGGAGCTACATAAAAGTCACGAGATAGTATACATGTGTAGTATATTGACCATGGGACTGGCTGGGAACTGCGCAATGTGCATGCTTAGAAGAAGGAAGTGGTTGAGAGGTAGTTTGACTTTCATCGTGGCCTTCGAAGCTGCTAACATTTGTATCTTTTTAAAAGGTTATACTGTATCTTTTCTCTCCGGATAACATTGCGTTGAAGGTCGTATGGTTGAAGGTTAGTTCCAGGATAGCTATTTTTCACACTAGCTTTTTTCTTACCTTATTCGATTTACTTGTAAGTAGGTATGTGATCAAGGCCTATTTGGCCTATCAAAATCCTGTTCCGCGTGGCAGCTCCTAAATTCTATCTTTAGAACAGAGCCTGTTATGGCGACTTCGGCGTAGTTGGTGATCACCCATCATTCCATCGCTTCCACGCTGCAGCCACGGTCGACGCCAATACCTCCATGGCCGTTCTTTGTTCCTTCCGCTTTCCCCACTGCTCGCCAAAAATAAGCTCGTCAGCAGAGTTCAGATGCCCCCAACAGCGAATTACTCCAATATCGGATCCGATGGCTTGAGATATGCATAAGATATTCTATCTCTCAGTCTCAGAATAGAGTCCTTAGTCTGCTCATCGGAGGAGTCGTATATTGACCACACAATTTTTAGTCATGGAGACATAGTGCCGTCTTTCTCTTCTATTTTCTCAAATGCTTCCGACCATATGATCGTAATCCCAGCGCATACTTGCGTATTCCTGGTACCAGGGTTTATCAGCTAATACAGGTGTACCAACTACTGGATCAGGAAGCATTCTTTCCCCGTCACGCGCATTATGGTTTCACATCCATATAATATGATGCGGGCTGAGAAGGCTGTTGCGTCGTTTCGAAGAGTCTAATTCACCTCGTGGATGCTGCATCTTCTGCGACTTATAAAGCCACTAGGACTTCAAGTTGAAGATACCCAAGTAACTGGATTTTCTTATACATTCCCTGCCAACAGAATTCCGCACGCACCTATGTACTTGAGAGCTCCTTTTTTTCTGTTTTTCGGCTTGATATTTGGCTACATCGAGCTTGCATCTGGACTGGGGTCCTCGTGTTCATCTCCACTAGGAGCTGGCACTGCTGGCAGTTCTGATCCATTCTGGCTTCAGAACATAAAACATCAAGGGAGTTCTGCATTCAATCCAAATCCCTCTGGATATCAGGTCTTCCGGAATGTCAAGGTAATAGTATTCATTCTGCCGCGAAGTGGATTGTGCTCATGCCCATTGGTTTAGGATTTCGGTGCAATAGGTGATGGAGTCACAGATGATACAGTTGCTATCAAGTAACATTACTCCGATATAAGTGTAACCCGATTAACACTATATCTGACCTTTAATTAATCCAGCAACGCCATTGCCTCTGGAAGTCGCTGTGGAGGTGGCTCCTGTGATTCTTCAACGTAGGATATTCACCCACCTTTCATTTCTCATAAATAAAATTTGTTCCAGTGTAACACCTGCCGTCGTATTCTTCCCAAAGGGGTGAGCCTTGCGTTGTGAATGTCCTGGGGGAATGAAGCTTGCTAACCAACTTTTCATCGCTTACAGCACATATCTGGTCTCCGCGCCCATTATCGCATATTATTACACACAGTTGATTGGAGACGCGAGAGCATCACCAACACTTCTCGCCTCCTCTTCCTTTGATGGCATAGCAGTTATTGGTGCGTTTCGTAGTTGTTCTCTGCTCATATCAAATAATATTTGACTTAAATATCCAGACGCTGATCCTTATATCCCTGGTGGAAATGGGGCGCAATATTATTTAAACCAGAATAACTTGCAAGTATTCCCTGCTATCGGTTTTAACCGTACTAATAGCAAGGTCTCGTGTTACTAGCTTTCGCTCTGTGAGGAATTTTGTGATCGATGTTCGCCAGTACGTCTATCAATATATCTAATAACATAATTGCGACAACCTCCTATTGATACTCAGGATTCCTGCAGAGAAGTCGCAAGGAACAGGCCTGCATTGGCAAGTGGCACAATCAACTTCGCTGGTGAACATTGTCGTAGAGATGTCCACAGCATCCAATACGGCTCATCAAGGTATTATTTTCACAGTTGAATTTTCACCGAATGTTTATGGATAAACTAGGAATATTCATGGAGAATGGAAGGTCGGCATCTACTGCTCAATCTATTCGATCATGACACAAAACTCTGATCTGGATCGTTACTAGTGGTGGATTTATGGGCGATCTCGTCTTCAATGGAGGTGAGCCTCTATCATGCTTCACCGTTATATACAGGCTTAAAAAGCTTAGGAAAATTTGGTATCTGGGTGGGAAATCAACAGTAACCTTTGTTGTTTTTATTTACATTGATACATTCTCATGGCTTATATAGATTCACTGTCCGTAACATTACCGTCAATAATGCACAAACTGGAATTTTCGGGGTCTGGAACTGGGGTAAGTTCAAGTGACATCTGGTATTTCGATAAAGACTAAATTCGTCCCTCACAGGCTGGACATTCCAAGGCGTCACTATCAATAATTGCCAGGTTTGCAAAGAGATGCCTGTTGAAACTACTATCTGATGTTTATGCAGATTGGTTTCGACTTATCTGTGGGAGGCCTCAGACAGGCGACCCAAGTATGTGATGAGCCTGTTGTTGAAAGCACTTGTCTATGCTAATAATAAACTTAGACTGTCGGGGCAGAAGCTATTATAGATGCCACCGTTAACGACACACCGATTTTTCTCCGCATGTCTCAGGCTAGCAACGGGATACTCGGAGGATCGATTGTCATCAATAACGCAAAACTTACAAATGTCCCGACTGCTGTTGGGATTGTGGATGGAACAACTGTGTTGGCGGGAGGAACAATCACAATCAATTCCTGGGGTCAGGGCAATACCTATACTGGTTCCAATCCTACAGGAAATTTCACTCAAGGAAGTATTGTATCCGCCAACAAACCTTCCATACTACTTGATCCGTCTGGAAGAGTCTTTGGGAAGTCTCATCCCCAATATACGGATTACGCCGTTACGCAGTTTATTAGTGTGAAAGATAACGGTGCTACGGGCGATGGGAAAACCGATGACACTGCTGCACTCCAAGCTATATTCATGAAGGTTTTGTTTCAGTCTTATTTTTCACCTACAGACTAATATTTCTGTTGCAACTAGTTTTCCGGTTGTAAGATCATTTTCTTCGATGCCGGTACCTATGTTGTCACCTCCACTATCACAATTCCCGCTGGCACACAGGTTGTTGGGGAGGCCTGGTCAGTCATTGCAGGGAAAGGAACGGCTTTCCAGGACCAGAACGACCCTCAAGTCGTAGTGAAAGTCGGGGAAAGTAACTCAGAAGGAGTGGTAGAAATCACTGACATGATCTTTTCGACTATTGGACCTGGTACAAGCGATGTGTTGTCTGTTTAAGAAAGAAGCTAATTGCAACCTATGTAGCTGCCGGCGCAATTGTTGTAGAGTGGAACGTGAAGCAACCAGCTGGTCAAAACGGTGGTGCTGGCATGTGGGACTCCCATATCAGGTGAAAATTTCTCCTTCAATGAATATTTTGATCCCAGTCCTCAATTGTACCTGTTCACAGATTGGGAGGAGGTGCATTTAACTTTTCCGACTGTCATTCGCTACCTGACACTAGTGCATTGCAACAGCTGCTGGGACTAATCTTGAAGCAACCCAATGCCCTCAGGATGGCAGTGGAGGAATGGCCAATTGCTATGCTGCTTTTCTTGCGTTGCATCTGACCCCAACGTCTACCGCATATCTCGAGGTTAAAAGCCCTAGTTTATCTCTTCAGATATATTTTAACACACTTCTCTTGAACTTATAAAGGGCACTTGGGTTTGGTTGGCCGACCATGACCTTGATGGTGATGGCGTCTCAAGAGTAACGCTTTACTCAGGACGCGGGATTTTGTCTGAATCAGCTGGGCCAGTGTGGATGATTGGTACAGGTATGTTGCCGTGCAACAGTTATGCAAATCAGATGTGACTGACGACTTTTCCTACAGCCTGTAGGCGTCATAGATTATATCCAAAGAGATATAGTTGTCTAATCGCCTTTTATAGCTGAACATCACGGTTTATACCAGTACAGCTTGGTTAATGCGAAGGATCACTACATGGGACTTATCCAGACAGAGACAGTAAGCGCCACTTAATGCTCTATTACTCAGTGACTTAACCAGAAGTACAGCCATATTATGAACCAACTTCTACACCTGCCCTCCCTTTCACTTCCAATCCTTCATTTCATGATCCCAGCTTTGGCGGCGATATTACATCGGCGTGGGCTCTTCGAGTTCAAGGGTCCACAGATATTATTATATTCGGTATGCAGTTCCTGAAACGCGTTTTTACTGTTCTTGAAGTTTTAAATATCTCAGGTGCCGGGCTTTATAGCTTCTTCTCGGTACGTAGCTCGAGAATCCAGCCTCCAACCTCATCCTAGCGGTATAACTGATTACATATACACTATCCAGGATTATAATCAGGACTGTTTGAACACTGCCGATTGCCAGCCACAAATTATTGACATACAATCAGACTCGTCAGCCACGATTTACAGCCTGTCCACGGTCGCCTCTGTTTTCCAGCTGAGCATCAACCAAGTCGGCATCATCAATCAGAACGACAATATCAATGGTTTTGCATCGACTGTCACGGCTTGGAGTCAGTCCTGAAAGTTAACTTTTGAAGGACTACAAGTAGATTCCCAATGCTCGGCCGCTGTATGTTCGCTTTATAGGTCTTCATCGTGTTGAAAGCCGCTACGTCTGTTCCACATTTGTATGATACACTATCCCTTTTTGCATCTAATTCGGGTGATGTGTTATCTTATAAAATAAGCAAGATAAAGTTTTGTGCAATATGTGTGTAAATATGGTTTGAAGTAACCGCTTGATTCTTGACAGGAATGAGCGGCCAAGTGCCAGTATAAAATGCTTGGTCACGGAAAAGTCGCACCCGGTCACGATGCGACCGGACTTTATGCCCGGCAGTCATGGGATTTATGTACAAATTTAACCAAACATGCGCGTCGCGTTGATGGTGACTCGTTGGTGGAGCCGGAGCATTCGAAACTCGTCTCACTCATCATTCAAACCAATGCAAGTAAAGCATACATACGGCTCTCGCAAACGTTCAGCAAGGCAATCCATCCCGTCTCCTCTGCCTACTATATCTCTTTCGCCCCCCTCCTTATCCTCATCCCCTCCGGCAAGGAAAAGGCCACTGGAACCTCTGAATATTCAATCTCCCCCTAGGAAGCGCTATAAAACGTTGAAGTCTGTGCAGTCGCAATCTGCAAGGAAGACGGGGCAGAAGAATGCGCAGAGGACGCTAACTCAGCTACACTTCTGCATTGATCAGACAATACTGAGGACATGTTCTGCCTGCAACTTGTCGTACACGAAAGGTGCCCCAGATGATGAAGCTTTGCACCGTGCACATTGTGGAAGGGTACAAAAAGGGATGGAGTGGGGCCGCGAGGAGGAGAAAGAGAAGCTCAAAGCTGAAGTGGTCGAATTAGTAAATAGCGTGAAGCTAAAAAACGGGAGAAAAGGGAGAATTATATGTTTCCCAGCAGATGTTGGAGGGAAAATCGGATCCAAAGTGGGTAGAAAGTTATATACAGTTAAAGGTATCTACTGATCGCTGGATACCATTAGCTGACTGCGCTATTGCAAACTGTCAACCTCGCCCTATCTTCACCAGCTCTGACACCAACCATTCTTCGAGCTTCCAAAGTTTACTTATTCCTCCTTCCTGGATCCTCGGCTGCATCTCGTGAAAAGATAATCGGCTGCGCTGTAGCGCAAAGGATATCAATGGCTATGGCTATCGTCCAATCTAACCTAGAGATGGACATTTCCCTATCCGAACCGCCCAGTACGCCGCTCCACCCAGGATCTGCTGGGGTACCCATTGATATAGGTGGCGGCCTGTTCTGCCGTCCTGAACTGCTGCCTACGCCGATGGGAATATCTCGCCTGTTCGTACCTTCAGCACATCGAAGACAAGGTGTTGCGAGCAAGCTGCTTTCTGCTGCGGCCAAGACATTTATTCACGGCTGCCCGCTAGACCCGCAGACAGGTCAAGTGGCATTTACACAGCCGACAGGGGATGGAACTGCTGTGATGCGGGTATGGGGAGGAGATAGAATGCGAATTTACGAAGAGTAATGGTATGCACTCTATAGAGTGTTAACTTTATCAATTTCCCGCATCTGCTACTCAGTTAAAAGTATAGGATGTCGACATAGTCCTTCTCCTTGAATCGATCAACGAAAGCGGGGCGAGTGAGACAGATAATGGCGCAAGCCAGACCGAAACAAAGTATGACGATGAGAAAGAAATCTCGGGCTATAAACAAATGAGGAAAAGTACTTTCAATCAAGTAAACCTATGAATACTGATTCCAATTGAAGCAACGTACAGATAGGCATTTTATACATCTCTTGGTTCGGGTAACTTCTAGGTCGCGATCTTCTCTTGTTCTTGTTCAAGGATCCCTGTATCGCATTCGATGAGGTTGCATTCTGTTTACGGCTTCCATCGTTGGAGTGATTGGTGATATCGCAGGCGGGGAAAGCCCTACCCGCTGGCCGATACTGCGACCACTCGGTCTTCTTGACATTCCTACTCTCTGAAGGGCCGCTCAGCTGTGCAATATCACTACGCATTCCCCGTGAAATCCGTTCATCGCTGCTGCTAAAGCGGCCTCGAATCATATTCCATGGTGGAAGGGATGAGCGGGAGCTAGATGTAGTAAAGCTGGCAATACTAGATTCGTCACTGGAATTGATGTCCGATATGGATATAGAATCCGACAGGAGTGGAGAATGTATCTCAGAGGAACTCGAGATAGCTGGAGAGCTGGAAGGCGGCAGCAATGCAGAGGAGGTTTTTGGGGTCGTCATGCTGATAGATCGGTGAAGGGGAAGGTCTATCAGGCTCTGTAGTGCCTCGAGTATAACGGTGGCACTTGCGATACTAGTTGTAGTAGCGTATATGCACAGAAAGGCAGTGTCCAGGTTCAAACAAATAAAAACCTAAAAGTAGAAGAAAGAAGGCGACGGATGTGTCAGTAAACCATTGCTCTCGAAAAAGCCGAGCACTAATGCTTACAATGCATTAATATATAATCCACAGACGTGATTCATAGCAGGCTGTTGTGTATAGGGTGCAATACTAGTCAGCCCTCACGCCCAGCACTTCATTCTTATCTTGAGACTCGTTTACCTTGCTTTTAGTAGTACGGGATTGGACTGGTGTGAGTCGATGGAGCCATCCAGGTCGACCATGGTGGCTGCCGCGTGCAAGCAAAACTCGCACGAGGACACCACCAGGAAGCCACCCTGCCACAGCGGCTGCGCTGGGATGATCGGCCCGACACTGGCTATTGGGCACCCCTAACTGCTTCAAAGAGCTAGCTTTGATAATAATACCACAATGCATTTCAGTTCTAGTTGCATTGCGCTGCCGTTAACGTTACAATAGTGTATTGAACCTTCGCCGGTCTGGATCTATGTTCCTTGAAACCATCACTATTCAAACCCTCGCACTAGGCCTCGACGGGCTATTGGCTTAAACTATACTCGAATAATACCTAATTTGCAAGTGCAGTTGGCAATGGATCAATCGGTATTGCCATTTGACGCCACTCTTCAAAGATGTGAGATCGAAATCGGAACCCCTGTAGCCAAAATCATTCAGGTGACGGTTCGTTCCCGAATATTTAGTGCTATTAATAATAGTCCATTCTCATTGTTGTCGCTCTGCAGGACTTGAAGATCATGCATTGAGTAGTTGTACCAAAACGTATGACGGTGCCTGCTAGTACATGTCGAGTAGAGTTGACTGCAAGCATGAGTATGTTAAGTAACTTTTACATGGGTCGCACATATATTGCATCTAACGTCATGTTTTATCGAAAGGCCAGGAACACAATCATGGTACTACAGGTAGCCTTCCAGTATTAAATTTATTGTGGATGTGCTCTACTATCATATGACATTCAGCATGTGAAATATCTCGATTGCTTGGCCAGCTGTGGAGGAATGGATCAGATTGACCCATACCTCAAGTCAATTTCCTCATTTGCGAGTTATAATCGGAGTCCTGGGCATGAATGATTGCCGCGTGACATGTCTGGCATTACATGCGTGACATTTTATCACGTGGTCTATGTAACGCGTGAAATGAAAATGGTTGTCTCAGGTCTGTGTTGCTGTCCAGTGTCAGATGCCACTGTGATTCAATCATCTGACAACGATACATATCGACACTCAGACAGTGCTATGGTATGTAAGTATAGATTGCATTTCCGGCAAGCACTATTAAATCGCTCACCATCCTTCAAGCGCCTTTGGTTCATCGTATCTCTGCCCCCAAGCTTGACGCTTCACCTTCTTCAGCAAGTTCCTTTCCTTACTGTCAACCTATTCACCTTTTTTACTGACACAGGTCACAGCACTAGCAAACCATTTCGTAGCCGATGATCTTGACTTCTTCGGCTGCCAACCCTCTCGAAAATTTGAATAGCGAACTTTCAACTCCCAGATATGATGTAAACCTTGTGCTTCGCAGCAGCGGGAGAGAGAGTCAGCCCTATGGAAGGCTTAACGTTCAGCCTCTTCAACCCAATATTCCTTTTAACAGTCTTGTTATGCTGCGAGGCGACCGCTCAGAGTGCCTACGCGCTCATCGACCTCTCCCTGCCGCCATACGCAGACTACCTCTTGAAATTCTACAGGAGATATTCTTTCGTTGTCTCCCTAAAGATCAATATGTGCGCCCTAGTGCCTATCAAGCACCCTTACTATTGGGCCAGATCTGCCGTCATTGGAGGCATGCCACCCTTTCTGCACACAAGCTATGGTGCTCGTTCGCCATCCAACTCACCCAAACAAGCTCCCAACAAAGGGTGTATTTAATGGAAACCTGGCTGATGCGGTCAGGTGGTTATCCTGTGTCTCTCTTTGCGTACATTCCGGCGGCGGATGATGGTTCCATCGACTCCTTCCTCCGAATTTTCAATTCATATCTCCATCGGTGGAAAAACTTGCGGTTGACACTTCCATATAGATGCTCTCTCCCCTTATTGACATCCCTTAATTCCCGACTTCCTATGCTAGAGAGCCTTCAGATACGGTTTTCTCCTATCAGTGGTTCAGAGGAAATATTTCCTACGCCACAGCTCAAGTTTATCGCCAACAGTCAATCTACTCCACGTCTAAGCTCATTGCTCTGGAGCAGCCCAGGGTTTCACCCTGCTGGGCTTTCCGTGCAACTGAGCTTGGTATTGCGGCTTGATGTTGACTGTCGCCTGTCCATGTCGGAATGCATGGACATTATGAGGCAATGCCCTAAACTTGTAGAATGTGAATTCCGAGCGCTCACCGGATCAGAAAATATCACCGAGTCACCCCTTGCCAAATTCGATCCGACTCATTTCATTATGTTGCCTGAGCTTCGATCGTTATCCCTCCACGCACACACGACGGAGGTATTCAGCTCTTTCTTTCAGCGTATGTCACTCCCTGCTTTGACAATGCTCAAACTCGTGGACGTCAGCCTTGAGCCTGATATTGGAGCTTGGGTCCAGCATATTTTTAACAGCTTCATTGCGCGATCGAGCTGTACCCTGCATACTCTCCAGCTGCTTAATGTGTTATCATGGGAAGACCAGCTCATTCAATGTCTTCAGTGCTCGTCCGACTCCCTCATCGACTTGCGCCTGCTGGATCTCAAGGGGGTGACCGTTGTCATGGATAATGTTCTTCGACTTCTCACAGCGCGAGAAATCGAGAAAGGGGTATATGACTGCCTGTGCCCGCGTCTCGAAGTGATGAAGCTCGGTTCTTCGTTATCATCATCCGATGGAATTCTAGCAACAATGGTAGAGTCGAGGTGGGAGTTGGGTTTCGCTACGCAGAAAGATACATCGAGAGGGTATGTCGCGCCTCTGAAGTCAATAAATCCTCGCCTGGATTTCAATCGGCATCCAGAAGACATACGACGTTTAAATGTCCTGAGACAAAAAGGGCTAGAATTATTATGAGTTCTCGGGCGTCCTTCACCTTTTGAATAGGCCAATACTGATTGATATATTTATCCTGCGTAATTATTTATATTGGCTTACTTGTTTACTTGTGCAAGAAGACCGGTGTGAGGGATTAAAACGTAATTCACGCACCTTCTAAAACTTGGAAGTCCACGGGACTTATGCTTTTGAAGAACATGTATAATACTGCTCCGGTGCTTTTAATCGAGTTTCTGCCAAGTAGGCCTTGCAAGCTATGAACTGCACAATGCTCGCACTTTGCCCGGATCAGCACATATGTGCGGGGGTCAAACCCGTCGGTTAGACAGCAATTAGCACCAGGGCCATAGCTACATGAGCGAGGTTCGTGAATCGGATAAGGATACTCAATCAACGCTTGATGAGCTCGTTCCTATGTGCACGTAGTAGGAAGGAGGAATCAATTTGAGCGGCATTGATAGATTCGGATATCCTCGTCTAACATTACTCTCATGTCGACACATGAAATAGTCCTCTCGGTATATAAAATATTGAACAATCACTGGATTAAAGATGTTGATAGAAATGGGCATTCCTCATCTAAGATCACTCCCATGTCGACATATGAAATAGTCCTCCGCTGTGTAAAAAAAGTTAAATAATAATTGAATTGAAGACGGAAAAGGGATTCTCGCCTTCCTGCATGCGAATGGCGAGAAAAATAGTCGAAATCGATGTTTACTGCCATAGGCGTGAATTTTATAAAATACAAGAGAACTCAAATGTAAACTTACCTGCCAGAGCAAGACAAAGCTGAATTGGCAGAGCGAACAATCATTAAGTTATCATAGAAGTCTAGAGATTGCTGGGAATAAAGCTTACAGCTCGTTCATCTAAACCAAGTGTTTGAAATGGTGACGGAGAGTAGGACATAGGTGCCGGTACGTGATCTCCCGGTCCGAATCGGACAGAGTAGCGACCTGTGACGAGGCGAAGATGCGTAAGAAATGTGATATCAGTAGATACTATGCAATTTGCTTACCAGTGTCGGTGAAGATCTGAATAAGGTGAAATTAAATATTAGACGGACAAGACGCGAAAGGGGTCAAGTTTCGTACTTCACGGCCAAATCCTCGGAAATTCCGACTAATAAATGCGATCTCCTCTCCGCGAGCATCGCAAAGTCGAAAATCCCAAGCCAAAAACCCCATATCAACCTTCGCAAATTGGCTATATACAGATGCTTCTGGTTCCGGCTGCGGCTCCGATGCCAGAGTAAGGATGCGTGTCCGATTCTCTCTGAAAGTTTAAACAAGATATTAACATCTGAGATAGCTACAATATCAACCAATTCAACATTGCAACGCAGAGGACTTACCGGAGGAATAGATCATAGCGTCGACGCCAGGGATGCCATATTTGTTGAACCTCCCCAAATGTATCAAGAATGGGTTCACCCTGAGAGGTATACTCTGAGAAATCTTTCAGTCGCTGAACAAACATTCTTGAATTTATCCATGCGAAGGGACGCCGAATCTTTTGGAAAAATATGTGCCTATGAACATGTGCCATAAAACATAGCGATGTGTACGCACCCATAGAATGGGAGACCCTTGTAAATCCATTATAACTGCTCTGAAAGGCCGATGTGTTGCGAATGCTTGACGCGTCATCATTGAAAGGAATCCTCCAGGTTCCTCCGCAATGAACCCCAAAGGCTGACCGTCTTCGCTACCTATTGTACCGAAGTTGAAGATGAAACGTTACCCCCTCGAGATAGATGAGACGAAGACGGACTAATGGAATATTTATTAGATTGCTCAAAGCCGACGAAGATATTCAGCATTTCAATCTGTCTTGCTGCAGATCAGTACTTATTATGCTGGAGCATAACATAGAAAAACCCATAACGACATACCTCTCAATGACTAATTTATCATTCTCGAGCAGAAGTTTCCTCAGGCCATCTTCCGGATGACTTGTAGGTGGTCGCTGAGATGTATGCCATAATTGTGATTGTTCACCGGAGGGATAGTCCTCGGTAGGAACATCGTTTGATGCTGGAGGGTGACGAGGTAGAGAAGTTGATGCGACAGGGATTTCCTGCCGTGCCCTTCCCGCCCCTGGTTTGAATTTGGGGAATCTCGAAAGAGCGTAGCTGCGATGATTGAAACGCAAGGAGTTGCGACGGAGGCTGCCAATTGCAGAGCTGCATCGGAATACGTTGGCAATGGACATTGCTCAGACCCTTTCTGAGTAATACACGTCCAACAGAACCTAAAAGCAGTACTGCAATGAATAGTTTAGTGTAACTTCCGATACCTTCCAGCAACTTTCAAGTTGAACTTGAACGTGAATGTTCGAACAATTATTGAATGTCACCATAACCATCGCGTTTGTCGAGGCTCGCCGCTTCGGCCACGTGCTCATCCTGTATTCGGGTCAACGGTCGGTCAGCCGGACTCCAGCCTCCGATCATTTGCTCAAGGAATTCGTTGGACACTTCACCTTGCACTCACCCAGTTTGCTTCGTCCGACGTGAAGCAGTTTGACGTTCTTTGGTCAGGCCGTCTCGTTGTATGTCTACTCTTCGATCTCGGCATGCATCGACACAGGAAACTCGTACCCATTGTTAGATGTGCAAAGCACACCCGTTCTGCAGCAACTGCTGCCAAATTAAAGGTCTGTTGTCGCCCGTGCTCTTCCTATCAATACTGATTGTGGTACAGCCCAGAGATGCAACTGAATCGTCCGATTCATTTTCTTCTAATCTTGGAAAATGGGCACATCCTGCAGCAGAACCTAGCCAGCCGACTGAAATGTCCAAACAGTCGAAGGCATTTCCTTCTGTTAACTCAAATAAATGGGCACGTTCTGCGGTGCAATCTACCCAGTCTACTGCACAAAAAGTACCAGGAATAGCTAATACCACGACAACTTCCTCTGCAATACGATCTCCGCCGAATAGCCAATCAAGAACACCAACAAATACGCATGAGGTGAATCAATCTTCCCCTCCTACTCGTAAAAGCTGGGCCTTGCCTCCGAGAAAAAATGCGACTACTTCCCCAATATCCTCTACCCCGCAGAGCTCCTCTCTCTCTTCAACGAAATGGGCTCAACGCATACCGCCAAAATCCTCCCCTTTACATTCAATACTGCCAACTACTTCACCTTCACTACCTCCTTCCTCTTCAGTTGGTTCTCACCGAAAGGACGATCAGAGACTACAGCGGGATATGACCCCTCACCGAGTACAATCGCCAATGCATGAAAGAGGTCCCCCACCCCACAAATCACAACCAATAATGCGTGAAAGAAGTCTTCCGCCCCATCTACAACTACGAGATTCTAGTTTATCTTTAGCTTCCTGTGACAACAGATATACACAGCCAGCATCCATGCAATCACCTTCTGAAATACGAGAGCAGGCGCATTCCCTTCCAACGACAGAATTGCACGGTGAACTTCGCGAAGGCCAGATTCCATTGCCCAATAAACCCGGTCAAAGAGGCTCGGAATTTGGTCGAGGTAGCGAAATCCGAAATGGATGGAGTATCCGTGCTGCATTCAAGGACCGTGGTTCACTATTATCGAAAATAAACAAGGACTCTTCGACTTCCGGCCACATCAGAACAGATTCCTCGTCTCAGAAGCAGTTGGCTAGGGTCAAAAAGCCCAAGGTACATCTGGAAAAGCGACCTAGAGCCGATGTGTACATTCCTAGTACTGTATCGGTCGGCCAGTTGTCGAGGTTACTCAATGTTCGACTTGGTTCGTGATCATGATTTTTTTTTCCTTCCATTTTGAGTGGTATAAACTCGATATTCCTCTAGAAAGGTTACAGCGTAAAATGAGAATGTCTGGCATGGGACAAGAAGCTACCCATGATTATGGTCAGTTGCTCAACTATATTCTATAGCCCTTTCTAATGCAATTATACAGTTCTCACTTCAGATTATGCGGTTCTGCTGGCTGAGGAGTTTGGTCGCAATCCGATAGTTGATGATGAAGCTGGATTTGATATCTATCCCCCGTTCGTGATATTCCTGTCATGTTTCATTGTCTATCTCTGACCATTTTATGGCCAGCCCTCCCCATCCCGACCCAAGTTCTCTTCCTCCCCGTCCTCCAGTGGTCACTATTATGGGCCATGTCGATCATGGCAAAACTACCCTCCTTGATACCCTGCGTTCATCCTCAGTAGCGAAATGCGAGGCTGGCGGTATCACGCAACATATTGGTGCCTTCTCCGTTCCGGTACTTGCTGCCGGTGCCGATGTCGGGGGTCCACGTTCTATTACATTTCTCGACACTCCTGGGCATGCTGCTTTCTCGGCTATGCGCGCCCGAGGTGCTGGCGTGACGGATATTGTTGTCCTCGTGGTAGCTGCGGATGATGGCATTATGCCACAGACGAAAGAAGTCATTGAATTGATAAAGAAAGACGAAGGGAAAGTAAGCCTTGTTATTGCAATTAACAAGGTTGATAAACCTGGAGCCGACATTGTAAGCAAATTGTCTAAGATATTGAAGCTCATGCTCATCTTAAGCAGGAATCTGTGGAACGTGCATTATTGACTGAAGGGATCCAGCTTGAAACCTATGGCGGTGACGTTCCATGCGTGCATGTTTCTGGCTTGACTGGTGAAGGACTGTCGGATCTCGTGGAAACTCTCTCAGCTATGTCAGAGATGCAAGATCTTCGAGCAGAGCACGGTGGCATAGTATATGGACATGTATTGGAATCTAAGGTCCAGAAAGGACTAGGGTAAGAATAAAATCTTACATGCATCGTTCTTTGCTGATGTGTATATAGTCCCGTTGCCACCGTCCTTGTTCTTCGAGGATGCTTAGAACCAGGATCTCACATCCTCAGTGGAGTCAGCCAGGCGAAAGTTCGATTATTGACGGATTCAGGTGGAAAAGCTGTCAAAGCTGCTTATCCAGGGATGGCCATCACCGTCTCTGGATGGAAGATACTCCCGAAAGCAGGCGACGATGTGATACAGGGAAAAGAAGCTGACGTTAAGAAAGCCCTCTCCAATCGCATCCGGCAAGCAGATATCGGAGCATCTCTCGCCGATTTAGATGCTATCAACACAAGTCGGCGAGAGGAGCGAGAAAAACGGGATTTGGAGAAGTCAGATAGCCCCACGGAAAATATACCAGTGACTGAAGCAGGCCCCAAGGAACTGAGGTTAATTGTCAAAGCTGACGTCAGTGGCAGTGCAGAAGCGGTCGAAGGGGCACTACAAGGCATTGGTAATAACCAAGCCATAACGAAGATCATTTCATCTGGTGTAGGCAACATCTCGGAGTCAGACATAATGATGGCCAAGGCAGCAGGCGGTAAATAATCGTTTTTTTAATACTTGAATAAAGATCTGACTAGATATTTTTTAAACGATTTTAGCCACGATTATTGGGTTCTCAGTGTCCGCTCCTCGATCTGTCGAAATCCTCGCTTCCCAGAACGGCGTCCCAATCTATATTTCGACTATCATATACAGGCTCATGGAAGAGGTTCAGAACAGAGTCATTGCTCTATTACCTGTTATTATAGAAACGAAAGTGACTGGAGAGGCGACCGTTCTCCAGTTATTTGACATTCAAGTAAAGTCCAAAGTCACGCGTACCGTGGCTGGGTGTCGCGTCATCAATGGTATTGTAGACAAGTCCAAGCTGGCTAGAGTTGTCAGAGGTGGCGTTGTCATCCATGAAGGTGAATGAATTGTGTATCAATATGTAGATTGAGGTACTTATTACATTTCTAGGATCCTTGGATACGATGCGACAGCTAAAGAAAGATGTAACCGAGATCCGAAAGGGCACTGAATGTGGCTTGAGTTTGGCTGAGTTCGCTGACCTTCGAGAAGGAGACCTGATTCAGATGTATGAAAAAGTAGAACGACCAGGTGTCCTCTAGAGTAGAGTTTGCTTGTCACTTAGATGATTATTCGTAACATTAATTGAACCCCGACCATGATACTTACCATAAGCAATGTATTAACCTCGGACTTTGTTCGACTCATCGAGAATAATCTCCTTTCCGCCCACCGTCCCCGTCCTACCACCCACACCAAAAGTCAAGCTAATATTACCGAGATCTCGGTCTGTTTTCTCGAGGATTGTCCAGCTTCGGGTATCTTGCTTTTGTAGATGCAGCTCT
This sequence comes from Nidularia pulvinata, assembly GCA_036937195.1. Taxonomy (NCBI): domain Eukaryota; kingdom Fungi; phylum Basidiomycota; class Agaricomycetes; order Agaricales; family Nidulariaceae; genus Nidularia; species Nidularia pulvinata. Next base: position 10,185 of record JASFDH010000102.1, on the reverse strand, counting down.
ACCTACAAATTTATTGCATTATTTGATTGATTGTGTTCGCTGATCCAGAGAAAAGAAGAGCAAACCTTAGTGCCTAAAATTTGGAATGTTGATCTTAATGGATCAATGGGGCCAAAAAGCTTCAAGACGTGGTGGAATCTCTTTTTTCCAGAAAGATAGAGATCGATGAAAACCTGCAGAGCTCTGTTAGCGATTCAGATGACTAGAAACAGAAGATATTCACTTTTGTATCTTCGAACTCCACAGTACTACGTCCCTTATCAACTTGCTTCGCAAAAATCGAAACATGCACTTGTCCGGGAGTCTGATAATGATCTATTCTGCAATTGACAATTTCATCCTCCTAGGAATCATGTGAGGATAGTGGTTGAAGATTAATTCACCAAACATGCGACGCACAACTTGCTCATTAACTCGCTGAGTAAATAGATGACGTCCAGTTTTACACCCTTTAATTTTAAGGAACTCGTCGAATTCAAGCACCCTAGGTTTACAACATAGATACCCCTAGAGCATATATAGTGAGTGATGATAGCCAAATTAACGAACAAGATAACAACCTTGCTTCCTTCGTGAAAAATGGGCTGCAATTGAAATAAGCTTTTCAAGCGTGGATGAAAGGAGAAAGCATACCGATGCAGAATGATATGTGCACACTGTACCTTCCGCATCTCCGACTCTGTTAATCTCGTCGCTCACGAACATAACTCCGCATCCTTTTCGGCGACAAGGGGTCCCAGGTTTAACTGGCACCATTAGATCATCCTCTTCTTCAATCTCAGGGGCGGCAGGAATAGGGGGCTCGGGTGCCAGTGCGGAGAGAGATGTTAACGCAGACTTGATGGAGGTATATGATTCTTTGCCGTCAACAGTCTCAGCCGTCGTAAATCGGGTTGAACTCGACAGTTTTGGTGTCTCAGTCTTCGGAGTCTCATCAGTATGATGAGGGTATTCCATACATCCCTGAAAACACAACTTAATGATATAGAGCATAGGCAGAATACATGGAACCCACGGGGATCTTTATAAACTGGTCGAATTCCAAGACTGGTTTATTCACATAGGCACAGCATGACCATGATTTGAGACCTTCGTGAAATACCTGTTGTATACAGACAAACCGTCACTGAAGTTCCCTTTTATCATTCCATTCACCTAATGAGCTCACCGGTGCACCTGGATGATATTTGCAGACATCGGTACTGCTATCTGTATATTCCACACCGCAACCTTTTCGGGTACAACGAGGCATTTCGAGAAGAATTTGAACACCGAGCAGAAGACTATGCCTCAGGTTTTGAAGGTTTTGATGGTCAGAGGACAACAGAACCGATATTATATATCGAGACTACAATCGATGATAGTAGAGGAACATTCTTTAACCTTCTGCAATTACAGCTTACATAACCCAAGTTCGAGTGGGCCAATTTACACGCTGATTTATTTTACGTGATTTAACCATTATAATCTGTCGGTGTGTATTTTCAGAAATAGCTAATTACACCGACCTATCATGTATACAAGTCACACTTCGTGCTACAGGCTGGTCCCTGGAGCTACTTAGTCGACGGTCGTTATAAACTTGGGCTGCACCACCTTGCGATATGGACTCGCTACCGCACTTCTATAAGAGGCAAGCCTCGGTCGCCAGTTTATTTGTGATGCAGCCAATAAACTGATATTCAAAGTTCATGTTATGAAATTTCTTACTATATGTCATCTAGAATAACATATTTTGCTCGATTAATCATGCACAGTATACACAGATTCCACATTGACGGTCTCCGCTTCCGATAGGCAAGATGATAATTCCAATGCATTGATGCAAGACATTGCTACGATGGGTATCGTGTCTCTAGGATAGAGCAGGACCATAAGCTTCCCAAACTAGAAAGCCTGCTCCCCAAGGTCCAACGCGACTCAGAGTGCGTAAAAGTTGGTGGATTTTAGCGCGACTCCTTGACATAGAAGAGCTGTAGCTCTGAGGCCCAGAGAAAACAGCACGAACGCCGGTTTGTTGAACCTTGCTGATGAGAGTAGCTATGATGGAGACGTGTTCGCCAGCAGGGTGGGTAAGTTTTTCAATGTAAATGGTACGGCGTGCGAAGTCCCAAGGTCGAGAAACGAAATCATAAGCTAATCCAGCAATCACCTGATCAGGATGTCAGCCATTTGCAGAATGATATACAATAATAGCTTACTCCTCCAGTCACCAGTAGCATGCTATTCACCATGCGAGGTAAATGACGCCCGAGGGCATCGTTTCGTACGCTATATCCCGAATTATCCAATATATCTTGAGTGGACGTCTTCGCCACACTACCTATCCGGCGTGTGATGTCGAAAATGGAGAAAAATGCTGCAAATGCTGAGGCAGAGAAATGCATATATCAGACAATGTAACCCAGAAAACATACAAGGTAGATTCACCACATATATCTTTAGCACATCCCCAACCCCATCCATCCCATCCACGTCCAGCTATATCTCCCACTTCTTTCATCCAGTTTCGCAGTTCTCGTAGCTCCTTATAATGCTGTTGTTTAGAAATGGCGGAAGATTCTGTTAGGGCTGCATTCCTGAACACTTCCTTCCAAGCTGAAGACCAAGAATGTCCTCCCGTTTTTCCTTCCATCAGAACGCGCACATTCTCTGCAGGGGCAGCCACTGCCGCTTGCAGCCCTCCAGCTACTGCACCAGCTAAGCCCGCTGCAAAGATAGGAGAATTTGCAAGGCGAGGCTCAATTAGAATGTAGGCTTTGGCGTAGCTGGTCCATAACACCGTGCCTAAGCAGGCATTTATCATCATCGGAGGTATGAAATGTTTAGGGAGAATTGAAATCTTTTTATATCGGTCAGTATGTGTAAGAAGGATTAGATACCGTATATACCCCTCGGAGCTTCACGAGTGACAGAAGATATTGGGGAGTAACAGATGTACCCTGCTTCATAGCGAGTGCTTTCAACGATTGCCATCCACTGACTGTTAAAGCCATTACTAAATCTTGCACCAACATAACTCGCAAAAACGAATACCTTTAGATGGTCGAAAGAGCCTCACAGGCCGGGAAAAGTACAAAGCAAGACCTCGGGTTGCAGTCTGCGCGATCGCTGTTTTGAAGCTTCCAGTGTCATCTAATAATGCATATGAAAATAAGTCTTGAGCATTACGAAAGCAATGTCGGATGGATGTACGAACAATGGGCTGCTGCATTTTGCTGAGCTGCTGACATGCATGCCACATAGAACGAAAGAAATTCCTTGCTACAAAGTAATAAAACGGTTTTGAACCAAAATTCAAGTGGAAAGATTATCAGCTTCAAGCTGAGGCGTAGTACACAGGCACGGTTGAATCTGTGATGCAGTGACTAAGTTACCGCTGAGCTGTTCTAACGAAGCACATGACACGACAAACTTTGTTATTATTAATTCTGAAGTCCTCGCCTTCTATAACAAACACAGCAACACAAAGTAGCTATGCACGTTACTCGCATCGACCCGGCGAAGCCGATTTAAACAACCTCCTTTCATTCTCGATCCTGCCCTGCTCTCCTTTTCGCAGCATTTCTCATGGTTGCTTTCAAGAATTTGCTCCGATATCCTAGAAATAGTAGGACGGTGTCTACTTTCCAACCTAACTTGTGTCCTCCAGGTTTCAAAATATGGCCTAGTTATTTTTCAACGGCTGAACAATGCGCCCTTTTGGTCGGCGCGCTTCATAAGCTCGATGCTACAGAACCAAGGCAATATCGTCAACGTAGGAAAATTCATCGAATGAATACGCCCTTACAAGAAAGTACGGATAATAGCTCCTTGCAAGACCTATTCTTTCCTGACGATTTCTACCAATTCCAGGAGGTGCGGCCATCTGCGTGATGAATAATTGGGTCTTTCTGACCGACAATTATGACAATATAGGGTCATTTTGATGGCGTTATTCATCATTTTCGCGAAATGCATGTGTCTTCTTGGCCAGAAGGCGAAGTCGACGGGTTGTCCCGTTCGTTGCAGCGGTTGTTCTCATTATGTCCAAGTCCCAGTATTCAGACACACTTGCTACACCTGGCTTCATATGGGAGCATCCTTCCGCATGTCGATAATATCTCTGCTAGTGGGAGTTGGATACTTGGTGTTAGTCTAGGAGACGAAAGGATTCTCCGCCTGGAAGGGGTTGAAGATGGAAGACCCTCCTTTGACATTGCCCTCCCTTCTGGCAGTGTATACTTGCAGCGGTAAGTTTATTTATGCTCCTTTTAGGTTGGGGCTCAGGACAAATATTTCCAGCGATGAAGTTAGATATGGCTTCACGCATTCGATTGCAAGAAAGAATGCACCCGACGCTAGCGACGGCCAACGATTAAGTATAATGATAAGGGTAAATGATAGTCATCATATGCTTTGCGTTTAACTGATTCTCGAAGGAATGCTTGCCAGTATCTGGTCCTAGCTGATGAAAACATTATTAGCAACGTGGGATTTGAGGTATGCAAATCACCTCGTACTAAAACAGATTTTTAACACGTCCTCTGATAGCTGTAGGAGGAACATGGCCCACGGTAAACCGACGAAAATGCTGGCTTAGTATTCTGTGGACACAAGGTTCAGAGCAACTCTGGACCGATAGCCAGGCCGATGGCAACAACGAGAACCATTATCTAAGGAAAGATCGCCGTAGATATTTTCATACTTATCACCTTAACCAGGCAGCTTGAATATTTGAAGTCATTATCGACCGCTCTTCCTCTTATATAGCGGTTATTTATTGTACTTAAGCAGGTACAGCTATTTCTTGATCCTTGCCGAAAGGTTTCTCTTCTACATATGTGGATAGTTAATCTTTTACTTCCGCGGCTCAGCTTGGTATGTTTAACTTGAATCGGAATCTTGATCGATGATCGTGATCAAAAGTCATAGCCCATGGGGATTCGGAACTAAAAGAGATTGGTGCTAAGTAAAGTACGTCTTCATTTGAGCCCGACTGAAGGTCCCTGGAGGTTCTGATACTTCTGGAAGAGAATGACACCAGATGAGGTTATTTGTGATCTACAAGAGAATCTCGGCGGTAATGTTCATGTGTGAGGCAGCGAGGCGGGAAATTTCAGAATTCATCTCCCGCCACTGTTAGACCTTTTCTTGTACTCTTTCACCCTGAGCTGATTTCTATGGGATTTCCATGTACATATATGCTCTTTGCTTATTCTTCGCGGGGAGTCATAGCCGAGATTCAAACACGAGACTTACGAGGGAGCGAAATAAAATAGATTTCCCTACTTGTGAAGCAGTCTTTTCCCAATCATTTGGACAAAATCGACCTAGATGTAGATTTCCTGCATCATCGGACACCGATATTGGGTATTCAATATTTAATGTTCATTTAGAATAAATACTAGGAGCCGTCTACGGTAGAGAGGTATATGTAGCATAATATGTCATGTCTGAATGAAAAGCGAATGGCTAAAGGGGAATGGCTACATATAAGGCAGTCAATTTTTTGTTCTGCAGAAGTCTATATAGGTCATATCGAAAGGGGCCTTGTCTAATTGTTCTAGCTAGACTACTCTTGAGACGCCAGCAGCCCTTTCAAATAGTTTAAGCATCATGGTTAAGCACGAACTGTGAGGCTAGTAATAACTCACGGAAGCCTCATTGTCCTTCCGCTATCTTCTAAAATCTCTAACAACTGAGTGCCCTGGCAAAGGGAGATATAAGAATAAGCTATACGGGCTGTCGAAAATAATTACGTCAGGCATGAGATTCGATGATCTAACTGTTCCGTAGACAATCTGTCCGTTAGGAGCCCAGTAGAAAACCCGTGTTCCAGCCTATTCGATATCAACATACGAGGTCTGACAGAGTTGAGTGCTTGTACGGACAGGAAACGCGTTCATAGCCAAAATAGTGGGTTGTTGAGTGCTTTGTTACGAACAGTGCACAAGGGAGCGACGTACCATGAAGTCTTTCCGCGTTCTGGTATTTGTAGTGTGAAGAGAGTTGCTACGTTTCTTGTGATCGAAGGTCTTCCACCGAGGCCTTCGCTACAGCAAGGCAAGCCGGCGATATGGATTTTCGACGAAAGATCTGAGAAGTGAGAAAATGCGTGGATTCGAATGAAACATAGCTTAGAAATGAGCGACACAAGGCATTGCAAGGAGGACTATGGGAAGGAAGTCTGGAATGGTGTCGCCTACGGTAGAATTAGTGGTCTACTGTGGGGGTTCCAATTGGTGAAGTTCTAGTACGGAAGGCTCTCCGACCTGTTGGATCCAAATTGATCTTCGCGGGATCGGAAATAGGTGGTGAGTTTTAGAAGTGGCAGAGAGAATCGAGATGAAAAAGAGTAAGAGTAAATATGTCAGGAAGTGAGGCACGAGTCAATGATCAACAACGCTACGTAATCGGAAGGTGAGGCGAACGTCGGTCCAAGTGCAGAACATCGTTCACAAGGCTGAATGTAATGCGCATGGGTACATTTCATGTCGAACTTCCTAGACAAGCATTAATAGATAGTTACTGCACATGCGAAACCCGGATTGAGACAGTGATCCTCGGAGGTGAGAGGTCTGGTTCCAAGCTCAAGTTAGAAATCGGAGGAACTATACATCAGGCTATGAGAGATAATTGAAATATGTTGAGAAAGCTGCTGCTTCACCTATGTATCCAATATTGGAGAAATTGTCTGTGGCATGAATTCGATGGTGATCGCTGTCACAAGCAGTGGCCTCGGGCCTTTGATCCAAGTTAAACGCGTTGTTTACTGGTGTTATGGAACGACGGGGATATCCAACGTGAGTCGAGTCACTGCTTCATACAAATAGCATCGCTTTCAGATAACCTTGAATAGCTCAGCTTGGATTCCAGCCGGTTCCTGCCCAGAGACAACATAATATGCCCGCACCTGCTGTGGCATCCAAGAGCTCTTCTCGACATGACATGTCTGTCATACTAGTCACTGGATCGTACGACCATGAGATTCGGTTTTGGGAGGCTTGGAGTGGTATTTGTTCTCGAACCATCGCACGCACGGGCGAGTCAGGCGTGAGCTCTCCCCGCTATGTCGTCCTTCGTCATGCCAGATATTAATCGCTTCTTTATCTTCATTCTTACCTGAGTAGCAAGTCAATCGGCTTGCAATTTCTCCGGAGTAAGTCAAGCATATGTCTTTGGCAGTTAGTGCTGATTCCATTTTAGCAAGCGGCTGCTGGCTGCGGCGATCCATAAGAAAGTCAACATTTACGAAATTGCCAGTGGTTCTTCCGATCCTGTATGCTTCTGTCTGCATTGTCATCCTGACTTCAACGCTCACCGACTGCAGTTGGTGACCTTTGAAGGGCATACGATGAATGTAACTTCTGTTTCCTTTCACAGCGAAGGCAAATGGCTAGTCACCGGAAGCGAGGACGGGACCATTAAGATTTGGGACCTTAGGTGAGTCTATACTGCATCAGTATACTTTTCGCCTGTGATTTCAATGCTTTATTATAGGAATTCGCACCTGCATCGCACCTATGACAATGGTGCACCTGGTATGTCATTTGGTTCCGTATGTTTATGATGCCTTAGCTTCTCTTCCTTTTAGTCAACGACGTGTGTATTCACCCCAACCAAGGCGAACTTATTTCCTGTGATCAAGCCGGAAGTATAAAACAGTGGGATCTATCGGATAATATTTGTTCTCATGAACTGGTGAAGCCTAACGCATCGAATTTGTATTCCTTTTGCTGTGCTGATGTTGTGTTCGAGATGTAAGACACCAGCAGGAGATGTTCCCATTCGATCCGTGAGTCTAGCATCCGATGGCTCATGCCTCGTAGCTGGTAATAATAAGGTGGAATTTCCGAACCCTTTAGATTCACGTACACTTCTAACCCTGTTTTCTTTCTCTACAGGGTCAATGCTACGTCTGGAAAATGAACGAAGAACATTCCGGGCTCCCGCGTTTTCAGGCTGTGACAAGATTCCTGGCTCACAACAAATATCTCACGCGCTGTTTGCTGAGTCCAGATGCCAAGTGCGTGTTTTCTTGTCACTTAATTTGGTTCACTAGCAGAATACGAGCTCTAGGTATCTTGCGACTTGCTCAGCGGACACTACTGTTAAGATATGGTCCATATCTGCGAACTATGAATTCAAACAAGAAAAAATTCTAATAGGTCATCAGCGCTGGGTTTGGGACTGCGCCTTCAGTGCCGACTCTGCATACCTAGTTACAGGTAGCCGTCTGATACCTTCGCGTCTGAAACGATTTTCATCATAATTCCAGCCTCTTCTGATCATACTGCTCGACTGTGGGAAATGGCATCAGGGGAAACCGTTCGTCAGTATAATGGTCACCACAAGGGTGCGTCTGCATTTCATTAAGTTTGGTTGAGAATTGAGTCTTCCCCCTTTCAGCTGCAGTATGTTGCGCACTCCATGATGGTGCTGGTTGATACCCATATGACGTCCTCTCGGCACGTCCGGAAGATCCTCCTGTGGAAGTATCGGTAGAGAGTTTGTTTTTATGATAGTGTACCACATGTGGGGTGCGTTTACTCTATCAGGCTTGAGATTACTTCGAATTCTGAATATACCAGATTGATAAATTTATTCGAGATTGTGTTTCTGTTACGGAGATTATACCCGAGCTCGGGTCCTGGTATGATCTGATCTCTTTACTGTCGAAGTGCTATTTGCATAAGTACATGCTATGTCATTTATGCCACCAGTCGAATCACTAACAATGCCTCGTGGTCCGTCATGGATTTCCACTGTCGTTCTTTTCGCACAGTAGATGTTCCTTACGCAAAGACTCACACCTGCACAACGATTTGATGCGATATCCCCTTCCTTCCATTTCCCCGTCTTTCACAGCATGGCCCATGCGTTGCAACCTCGAAGCTGGAGCTGGAGCCCTTTCCAAGGCCATCAGCAAAGTCAAGAAGTCGCTGTTAAGACTGCTTCGCGTGAATGCTATCAGAAAGGCCACGTCGTGGAGGTTTAACCCTCTTCTCGGAATTCTTGAAGTTTACAAATCTCCATATATGGGCTTCTTATTTAGACATGCATATTTACATGGGGACCGGGATGATGGCTCAAGTGCAGCAGTTGAATGCCGCGAGGACATGGCATAGCATGAACTAGGAACGATTTATAAGTATCTCAACTAAATATCTCACAAGTTTAAAATTATGTACTCTGACCATGAGACAGTCAAGCCATATGTCTGGCTCACTCTGCTATCGTTCAAAGTCTTCATGTATGCAATGGAGTCATATGGGTATCTGAACCTTGAAAGAGCTCAACTGCACATCAGTCTTGACACATTGTCTCTCACATTATATAGCCCTGGAGTCGTCTGGAGTAAACTCGCCTCCATGCAAACAATAATGGAATAAGCATTCCCAGCAGTCACTGCTAGTATCTACTCAAATGTGTACGCAAGGAACTGGCAAGAAACCTATTGTTATATGCTCTGCCGAGACGTGCTAGTGATGCAGCAAACACACACATATGAACATCTAGTTCATTGCTCCCGACTCCGGTAAGTCTTTGAACACGAGCTTGTTTAATATTTCAAAATCGAATTGAAGTGCTTACAGCAAATAGTATTGAAAATAACAAGAAGCGAGAAGCCGCCAGAAGGCTTTAATGTAGTAATTTCACCTGTAGGACTTGGTGCATGTTAGCATGTGAATCGGGTATGGATTCATTACATTGTCTCTTCGACGCTAGATGTACCGATGCATTCTTATATATTGGCCTTGAAGTGGAATGATCTGGAGCGCTAAGGCTTTGGTTAGGTTGTGATTGTGGCGCTAAGAGATTGGCAGTGCCTTGTTAGCAACGGCGTCGATAGGCGCTAGAGCAACGTACTAGCATGTATCGTGAAACCAGTATGTATGTAGAATGCAGCGTGCATCACTGAACGAGGTGTGTCGTGCGATGAGTACACGCTGGATAGTGCGAAGTACGGAGGGCCGGACGGAGGGATTGGCGCGCCTCTGGGCGCAGCCTGGCGCTAGCAACAGTGCGGAGTGCTATCTCGTGCCTGGCGGGGTTGACGAGCCAATCAGAGCGCGCAGATGACCAACGGGCTGATCGGCCGACCACCGGCATAGACATCCGGAGAGGCCGAGCCGCTAGATGAGTCGAATGCGCAGAATAAATCTTCCGGCGAGGCGTGATTAACGAAATTTCATCCGCCTC